>SJYC01085119.1:0-86884 GCA_006408675.1 Madoqua kirkii
ATAGCTAGGAAGTCCTGCCTTAAAGATCAGTGAGTTCATTCCACCCTCATTCCCTCTGCTTTACTGCCTAAGAAATGAGACCCACTCCAGACCTCAGTGGTATCAGGAGGCCAGGTGAGACTTTGAGCCAATATCTGGGAAAATGGAAGAGAATCCGGGAAGCCTTCTACTTCTCTGCTACTGCTAAGTCGCATCAGTTGTGTCCGACTCTGTGCGATCCCATAGATGGCTGCCCACCAGGCTGCACCGTCCCTGGGATTCTCCGGGCAAGAATGCTGGAGTGAGTTGCCATTTCCTTCTCCGATGCATGAAAGTGAAAAGTGAAAGTGAAGTCACTCAGTCATGTCTGACTCTTTGAGACCCCATGGACTGTAGCCCACCAGGCTCCTCCATCCATGGGATTTTCCAGGCAAGAGTACTGGAGTGGGTTGCCATTGCCTTCTCCACCTGTACTCATTCATTTTAATCTCCTATTTAGAATTTTTAATGCTTCTTTTTTTCTAAACAAAATTGCCTCATTATAAGGAGAGATCTAAGGTTCATTCAAAAAGTAAGTGGGGGGAAAAAGTAGATCTAACCAAAGATTTGTTAAATCCTGTAATGTTCCTCATGGTGGTGTTTTTCATAAGGTATAGCTTTTTTCTTTTTTTGTACAGATTTGTAGAAGAAACTAAAGATTTTTCTCAGTTGTAGTTCTTGAGTGTTTATACAGAATTCAAAGTTTATACAAAATACTGAGATGAATTTCCTGTAAGAAGAAAAAGTTGAGTAATCACCTAGTTAGGATTACTGGGCTCAGAGGGTTAGTTAGGAGACCAAATGCCCTCTGCCTTGGTGCCTGACCAAAGTGCTTGCTCTCAGGGGCCTGAGGGAAGGTACTTGAGGTAGCTGAGATAAATTGTTTTTCATAAGTTATAGCTTTTTTCTTTTTTTGTACAGATTTGTAGAAGAAACTAAAGATTTTTCTCAGTTGTAGTTCTTGAGTGTTTATACAGAATTCAAAGTTTATACAAAATACTGAGATGAATTTCCTGTAAGAAGAAAAAGTTGAGTAATCACCTAGTTAGGATTACTGGGCTCAGAGGGTTAGTTAGGAGACCAAATGCCCTCTGCCTTGGTGCCTGACCAAAGTGCTTGCTCTCAGGGGCCTGAGGGAAGGTACTTGAGGTAGCTGAGATAAACTCAAATTGCCATTCTGAAATGGCTATGAACTTTTCCCTCTTCATACTTTGGAAGAGACAGAAAATAACGCTAAAGCTCTGACTCTCCTATCTGGGAGATCCAGCCATTTAATGAGGGCCTTTGGCTTTGGTGAGCATCACTTCAGTATTTTGAAGTACATTTCAGATTCCTCACCTTTAAAAATAGATGATAGGAAGGGGGAGGCGGAGGTGTGAGTCTCAGGCTTCAAGTGAATGAGGTCATTCTGCAGCCTTTCCATTTCCCAAACTGCAGATGTCACAAGGTGAGAATGAATCTTCAGCTTGTTCTGGTTTCCAAGTTACAATCCCTCTGCTTTCCCCCTCCTCTCCTGAGGGAATCTGTGAAGTCTGCAAAAACACTTGATAGCCGATCATTCTTACAGGCAGCAGACACACACATTACCCCACTGAAACTCTCTTACCCAAGAGTTGAAAGCTCTTGTGTATAACAGGCTTAAGTACAAGCATGTGTTTTTGCCATTCATCTCCCCACCCGCCTCTTTAAGAAAGCCATATGTGATCAAATTCTGGGAGGCAACACAATCTACAGCAGGTGGGCTCTTTAATTGGCCTTCTTGGGGAGTAGCAGAAGTTGGTTTCAAAAGGTACTGACCTTACGGGTTTGGTTAGTAGGAGTTTGTGAAGTGGGTTGTAAAATCTAACAGAGGACTGGGCTGCCTCTCAGATCCATAGGAGAACAGTGGAAACCAGTGAATATTTCAGGGGAATGGATACAGAGAATGTGTAGGGGTGATGATGTTGAAGGCCATCAATATTTAGCTGCAAAAATACTCCTGTTTATCCCCACAGCAGTCCTATGTGTGGCCTCACAGGCTCTCTCTGGGCTTTTATTCATCTTTCTTCCTGGATAGGCTGACAGTGACACGGCATGCCGGGGCTTGGGGAGTGTCTGCTAAGCCACCAAGGTTAATGGCAGAACCAGCACATTCTTGCCCTCGTATCCTGATTGTTCCTTGTTTGATCAGAAACAAAGTTATAAAAAGATAATGTCAGAGCTGTGTAGACAATAAAGTCATGATAAAGTGATGGCTGATGAGTTTGATCAAAAGCAAACTATATAATTTAAGAGCAAAGTACTCATCTATATAGCCTACTCCATTGAAGTTAGCTGTGTGATGAACAATTTGCTTTGTATTCTTGAGGTATCAGCTTATATGTGGTGAATGCTTTCAAGATGGGATTCCTAGGACTCATTAATCCAACTAGTATTTATTGAGTGCCTGCCATATGGAAGGTGCCAGGAGCAAAATAGAGAAACAGACTCAGGCCTTACTCTCAGCAGTTTATGATCTGGAAGAAGAAACATTTGTTAACAGTTCATCTAAATTCTGATAGTTTTTATGGGAGCACACAGGAAAAACCAGCCTAGGTTATGGTGGTCAATGGTAGTAAAGGGTGGTTAGGGAAGGATTTTTTGAGGAGTAGCTAAACTGAAACACAAAGGATGGAGAAGACTTATTTGACTAAAGAGAGAGAGGGGTGAAAGAATGTCATAGTATTAAGAACCTGTTCAAACGTCTAGGGTGGAATAGAGGAAAATTCCTCCCAGAGCCTGCAGAGAGTTCAGATATGTAAAGCAGAGGCAGTAAGGGGCAAAAATCATAATAAAAGACCTGCATGTCTTATAGTTGGTTTCATTGCATTTAGAATGCAGACTACCTTTTGGGGTGGTTAAAATGTAGAGTCTTCCCTTTCAGTCTAGAATATTCCATTTGGGATTTACTGCATAATGTTTCTATATCATGTTTTTAAAGCTTTGTCTGTTATCTTAGTGCAAGGAGATAGGCATTAATGGCTTGAGAAAAGGAAAGGAAAGTGAAGTCGTTCAGTCATGTTTGACTCTCTGCGACCCCATGGGCTGTAGCTTACAAGGCTCCTCCGTCCATAGGATTTTCCAGGCAAGGGTACTGGAGTGGGTTGCCATTTCCTTCTCCAGAGGATCTTCCCAACCCAAGGATCAAACCTGGGTCTCCCACAATGCAGGCAGATGCTGTACTGTCTGAGCCACCGGGGAAGCTAGGGACATCAGCTAACCACTTCTACCAAAAAGAAAAATACGGGTCTGATGGAGATACAAGAAACAAAGACAGAATCAGTAACTCTCGGCTATTTCCATTGTACTGATACAAGTGGGGTTTCTCGGGATGAGACACTAGAAAGTTTCAAACTTTTCATAAGCAGCTATTGCTAAGGATTTAGTTCAGCTCCTTTTTATTATGTCATATTTTCAGATTACGTGCTGGTATTAATTTCTGGAGGAAAATATTAAAGATAAATAATAAGCTTTCCAGATGGCTGTAACTGTAATTGGCATGAGTTTTATGTAAGTGAACCACACTTTTGTCATTTCTTTCTTCTGCCTTTGTTAGTATTTGAGGAATAATAATCACTATTGTTGGCAGATTTCCCAGATTCCACCTATAGTTTAACAACAAGAATTCTTGATACTAGAATACTGTATAGATGACAATACACTTCTACAAGCGTTAGTGTTCTAGTGCCTCCTGTGTCCATGATTATGTCACTTACATGTACCTGTGATTAGAGGGTGAGTCCTGGGTCTAGTTTCTCACTAAGTGTCCAGGCCATACTAACATATTTGAACATGGCTTGAATTTGAAATCAAGGTTAAGCGATTTTTATTTTCTCTCTAAAAGTTCTGTTCTGAGTATGGCAAACTGTTGGTTTCCTCTGTTGTACCTTTAAGAAGCATCATTTTTTTTAATTAAATCACCCTTCTTTGCAAAACTTCCCATTTACAAAAATTGAGTACAGAGGAAAAGAATGTTTTAAAATTTCCAGGATATGAGGTTATTCTTACCAACATCTTAGAATTTTCTACTATTACCTAGTAGGTCATGAATCTTGCAACCATCAAAAGAATTGGAAAAAAATGAATTGTGCTTTATTATTACCATATATGGGACATTATTGAACTCATGTTAGACATGTGAGAGAGATTATTTTAATCCTGACAATAAGCTTACAGGATAGGTTCTATATTTCCATTTTTAATGAAACACTTACAGGGAGATGAAATAAATTGCTAGCATCTACACTGTAATCGACACATGTGATTTCGATGCCTCCGTCCTTTCCACCATGCCATCCTCAATGGTTTTCCATTCCAAAGTGATTTACTTCAAATCACTCAGAGCGTCTGATCTACTAAAACTTACTGGAAGCTCTGAACATCAGGTTGGAAACTGGAGAACTAGAGCAAAAGGCAAATGTGAAATCACTCTATTAAAATGACAAATATTCCAGATGTAGCTAATTAGTATGATAACCTAGGCGTAAAAGAGAATTGTTAAATTAGTGCCATCAGCCTTGCAACGCCATTAACCATATTATAACTCTTCATATGATTTTCCCCTCACCATGAAATGCCTGATCTCAATTTGCTTTATCATATGGTGCAGTACATCAGTGCCACACACTACTGTGATTACTGTGGTTTTCACAGTGGGATGTTTTTTATCTCTGTAGATTGGTAAATTGAAATAATTTCACCTAGGGTGATCCCTGTACCAAAAGGATACTGGCGACCTTGACTGCAGTTCTATGTTGTTTTCCTCTGACTTTCCCATGATGTTATTTTTTCTCTTCTGCTCTGAATCACCTACTGTAGAATATAAAGACCCAGGCAGATTCGGAAGACAGCCCTGCTTATCCTAAAAGCTTTCTCTGAGAGGTAGATTTCTGGGAGGGAACGGAGCTTTATTTCTGGATAGTAAAAGCGACAGACAGGTTAGAGTTAAGAAGGTGTGCTTGTGTATTAGCAGGTTTGGGAAAAAACTGGGGGGAACAGAAGCGCAAATGACAAATTATATCTACAAATTAGGCTAGAGACAGTTTGTACATTCAATGGTAGCCATGAAACTAACGCATGAAAGAGGAGCAAGCAAAGTCAGTTTCTGAGATGGCAGAGGAAATGTTTGGGGAAGGCAGCTGGTTTGATGTTTGTTTCAGTAAATGTCAGCACAACTGATACCAACTCTTCCTGCTGTTCTCTCTTAGTCTCTCAGCTTAGAGACTTCCCCTCCTCTGGTTTGTATGTACCTGCCTTGAAGCCTGTTATCTCAATCTCCTGTCTTCTGACAGGATTTTAAATTTGAACCAGAAAGCACATGGTGCTGCAGGTAGAAGTTCCGGTTAACCAAGTTGGGCCTTGTGAAGTATGTGTGGGAAGAAGAATCAATTTATATAAATTTATAATTTATGTAAAATACACTGTTGACTCATGGTAGCCTCTGATGTTTACCATCATACTGCATGTTTTCTGACTTTACTTGAGTTGAGTATGGCTTGTCACAGTTTAAAGGAACAGAATATACATGGTGCCTTGTAGATGAGGGGCTCTCAAATGAATGAAAGAATTAAGGAATAAATAAATTGATGCATGCCTGAATGCAACTAAGATATGCTAGCATGAGTTGGCAAAAGATCTTGTCTTAATCATAAGCTAGGGACACATCATGGTTTGCAGGGAAAGACATTTCATCGCTCACTAACTCATTCAGATCATTCATTCATGTATTTATTTTACACAGATGATTTATTTAGAAATCTATTTTGTGCTAAGTACTGTGGTCTCTTCTGAAAGTAGAGTGGAAAGAAAAACTGAGATGGTTTTTGCACTCAAGAATTTATATTCTGGTGGGAGACAAACAGTATCAATCTGTCAACTGATAAAAGTGAGGGCAATTTTCAGGATTGTTAAGTGGATGATATTTAGATGATGCAGTTATCAGGAAAGGCCTGAAGAAGTGGCCGTGTCCAGAGCCACAGGTGGAGAGTTGCACAGAGGTGGCTGGTCTGGCAGGAGGGAGCTTGCGGTGACTCGGCGTGGACAGAACAGAGGAAGAGCAGAGTGGGCTCAGCTGGGGAATGCCGCCTGATCACACCATGTTGTGGAGAGAGACCCCAATTAATAGCAAATTGTATTATAAAAATTCATTTATATGTTCATTGCAGGGAACTTGGAAGACATTTACTTGTAGAAAGAACACTATGTGTGATTGTCAACTTGGCAGCCTGCAAAAACCCACTCACCTGTAATATCTCTGCAGCCAGACCACCAAAGGTTAAGATTTCAATAGGAAAAGACGTCATAAGATCTGTTCAGCGAGGCGACCCACTGTCTTTGTGCTTCAACAAGCTCCGGCACAGATCCCTCCATTGTTGTTCAGTTGCTCAGTCGTGTCTGACTGTTTGCGACCCCATAGACTGCAGCATGCCAGGCCTCCCTGTCTTTCACCATCTCCAGGAGTTTGCTCAGACTCACACGCATTGATCCTCCATGGTGACCCCAAATATAAGCTGACTAGTTTTCAGATTGACGTTCATCATGCTTATCATGTTAAGGCTACCCATTTCCTGTTCTACCAGTAGCAGTTTTTTTTTTTTCTGTTTATTTGTTTTGTCTTGAATTGTTAGGAATATATGTGAAATTTTACTAAATGTCTTTTTTCTGTAATTATTAAATTGTAATAGTGGGAACTTTTTGTTAAGAAAATACATGCAATTATTCAGTATTTATTAGTATTTAGTATTATAATATCACATGGGACATATATTAAAAATTACTAATAATAAAAAATTTCATTGTTTATTTGAAATTCACATTTTAACAGGGCATCTTGTCCTTTCTGGAAACCCTAGACGATCACATTCTTATTTGGAACATGAGATGCAGAACAGGAGGCCAGTGGGTCATTTTCACTTTCTCCTTGGCTGGCCTTCTGCCCAGGCTCAGTGACTGAACCACTGTTTTGTCCCTTATTTCTTACTGGATCTTGATTCTTTTTTAAAATTTTATTTTACTTTTTGCTGCACCTGGCAGCCAGTGGGATCTTAGTTCCCTGACCAGGAATCGAACTCCTATGCCTGCATTGGAAACATGGAGTCTTTAACCATTGGACCGTCAGGAAAGGCCCTCTTGATTCTTTTACATAATATCATAATTCTTCGAAAGACTGTGGTTGGCCCTTCCCTACCCATGCCTAGGGACTGGAATTCTGTACCCAAGTAAAGTCCCATGGGTAAGTCCCTGCCATTTGCTACCAAGCCTCCCTGATACCTTCATATGGTGGGAACTTTGGGGGCCCAGGTCAACACAGAGGGAGGGAAGAATAGGGTCTGAGGGTAGAGGGATAAGTGGAATTCCTCCCGTCTCTCTTCACCTGTGCAAACTTGTGTTTAATGTCTCTGAACCTTAGTGTTTTAAGTCAGTACCATGAAGTCCTAACAAACAACTTACAGGATTGTTTTATGGGTTTTACATTATAGTTGTGCAGTTAATGTGAGAGAGCTTTTATCTCTCCATGATCAGACCCTGGTTTACTGCTGGACCCCTTTAGAGTGTTTGCCTATTGATCCTCTGGGCTTCCTTAATGGCTCAGAATGGGTAAAGAATTCTCCTGCAATACAGGAGATGTAAGTTTGATCCCTGGGTCAGAAATATCCCCTGGAGAGGGAAATGGCAACCCACTCCAATATTCTTGTCTGGGAAATCCCAGAGAGGAGCCTGGTGGGCTGCCGTCCAAAGGGTTGTGAAGAGTTGGACAGGACTGAATGAGTAAACAGATTGAACCTCTTCCTGGTGACTGATACTGGGGGTTCCCCAGCACCCAATACACTGAGGGTTCTGTGAAGTCTTCTATGGGTTTGACTGTACTATTCTCACTATTATGAATAAATATCAACGAATAGAATGCCTGGCCCACTAATGATTGTTTTTCTGGTCTTTGGGTCCCAGTATCTAATTCCTGCCTCCCAGATACAGTCTCACTCAGCCCCTTAATATTGCAGGCTCCTATGGAGGTCTCATAATCCCTTCCCTCCTCTGCTCATCCTTAGTGGCCAGAGATAGTTGGTCTGGCTTGCCATCCCGCAATGAGAATGGCCCTCACTGCATTCCCAAGACTTTCTCCTGATCCAGCATAAGATGCCTGTCCCATTGCTAGACTTTGCTTAACTCTTACCTAGGCACCATTTCAACGTCAAACAAGTTCTGTAAATATTTACTTGGGAACAAGGTCTTGTGAGACCTTCCTCATTAATGCTTGGCTGAGAAGGTCCAATGGCCCTAGTGTTTACCTCTTTATGTCTGTTAGAGATGATAAAGGTCTTTTAATGTCCATTCTCTTCTGGCAGGAATCTAGAATATGCTTTATGACCAGCTATACTCAACCTGCTTAATATCAGCTTTCTGTGAGCAATCATAGGTATTTAAAAATGCCTTGAATCTTTATTCTCAGCTCTGAGGGGCCTATTCCTTAAGTCCAAAATTCTCTGCTAAGCAAGATAATTAGATATTAGTAGTTCTGGCTACGTGTCTGTCACCTTGGTGCTCTTCTGAAGTCAGGAGAGACTGAGGAATATAAGAAAAACAGCTTGAGCAGTTTATCTCACCTTGAAATATTTCCTAGCCTATTCTTCTTTCTTGAGAATTTCCCAGGGGAAATAGAGACTCACCACTAGGTTTTTAGCACCCCCCCCCCTTCCACTAACTCTTGTTTTAAAATAGGATAGTTAAGTCAAAGAAAAGGAAAAAAAAATTATATTACAACATTGTGTATTAGGTGTAGAAAAAGAAACTCAACAAATCTCTCTACAAAAATAATGACATTACATCAAACTAAATTTGGCCTTTTATTTTTTAGTCAGAGAAGTAGGTAACTTTCCAATTAATGTTTAAAAGAGAATTAAAAGTTCCCCCTCTAGGCAATTCTACCCAGAGATAGTTTCTAGCTAAGTGAAGCTGGTAATTTGCATGTAAAGACTTCTTTTAATTACTTCCTTAAACTTGCAGTTTTTACAAACTACCTGCAACATAAACTGTTCAAGAATCCTATTGCAAAAGAATTCCTGTGCATCTAATTCTAGGGAACGCAGTGCCTCAATCAAGAAAGAATTTTCCACATAAATGTTGACCCCCTGGAGGGGAGCACGGCAACCCAGTGTTCTTGTTTGGAGGATTCCATGGACAGAGAAACCTGGAGGACTACAGTCCATGGGTTCGCAAAGAGTCGGACACGACTGAGCGACTAAGTACAACTCTCAAGTTGCTTTCTTGTTTTTGAGTGTTTCTGAATCTCTTGGGTCTGTTTTTCTAGGAATTAATGAAGGGTTTTTCACCACACAAAACTCCCTAAATATTGTTTGGATTGAATCAGAGCCCTTTACTTTTACTGATGTCTAGTTTGATCATTGTTTGCTCAGTTCAAAGTCCTTCAGCTTTGGCACTATCGACAGTTTGGATCAGCTGATTCTTTGTTGCGGGGGACTGTCCTACACACTGGAGGATGATTAGCAGTATCCCTGACCTCTGTCCACCTGATGTCCATTTCACTTCTGCAGTGGGACAACCAATTATGTCTCCAGGTGTTGTCAGATATTCCCCAGGGAACAAAATCACCTCTAGCTGAGAAACACTGATTAGTTGGATTTAAACTAAGCTGAACAGGAAGAATTGCAAAGAAGAAAAGGGGGGATGACTATCTCTTGATATGTACATTTGCTTTTTATTTTTTGGAATGTTTTCCTCCTTTCTGCTTAACTTGAATATCTCTTTCTTATATCAGAGGTGAGTGTTTGGAGATAACTAGAGTGTTTGTTCTCAAGGGATGAGGAAAGTTGAAGTCAAAGGATGCTTCAGTAAGGGACTTATGGAGTCTGGAATAGAAATATAGAATGAAAATGTCCTCTTGACTTTTCTCTATCTTCCCCATGGCTTCTCCTGGAAACCTGTGTTTAGAAGAGGATTTTATCTCTGTGCAACTAGTGTGAGAACAATAGGTATTAACTGAGTGAATAGGTATGATAGTTCGATGGCCCAGGTTTTCATGTCACATAGATTTATCAGTTGATCTTCTAAATAATAGACATTCAGATAAATTCAACATTATGCCCATTTCACAGATGGGAATGAGAGACTCATTCCCAGACTTGGAAGATGAAATAACTTGCCTAAGGTCACCCATACTTTATGTGGCAGAAACAGGTTTCACATGAAGACCTATAGATTATTAAAAAAGCCTGTTTTCCCCACTTCAACAAGTCCTTTACTGTGCTGACTTTGGTATCTGAAGCCACGGGGAAAGATTTCTGCTGTTTTGGAGACTTTGTATAAGATGGTTTTAGAGTAGCTGGATCTTATTTGAATATGTGAGGAGTTAATATATGCACATCCCTATGCCAGTCCTCCTCCATTTTGTAAAGTGGTTTTTAAATGCTACTAAGCCTTTGTGGTTATCTGGTAAGACTCTTCTGACCTACATAATTAAGCTTTTTTCCTGCAGTCCAATATTGTTCATTATTTTCTGCATGTTAGCACCTTCTGCTTTTAGAATAAATAACACCTAATAAAGATAACTCCATAAAATTTGCATAGAGGATGTATATTTGACTGAGAACATATGTTGGGTGAGGTGTACCTGCTTACTACCCAAATGTTTAAACAAGGATAATAAAAGAAGCTGCTGTTATGTTACATTGCTGAAGCAAATGTTTATGACATTCATTTCAAATGGGGCATAATATAGCCTTGCAAATAAGGAAAGCGCATTTGCCAGCCATTTTTTTCTCTGCAGAATGATAATGAAATAATCATTCTCTTCTCCTTTCCTGCATACAATTTTGCATAGAATTATAGAAGTTCAGTACTGCAAAAGGAATTAGAGATTTGGCTTCAAGTCTAGATCAGTCACCTACAAGCTGTGCCACCTTGAAGCAGTCACTTAACTTTGTGAGCCTCCAGTTTCACATCTTAAAATTGATAATAGATTTTTCATAAATCTGTTGGAATCAGTAACTTGTGATACTGTAATGAACATCAAATATAATTTTGTGCTTGCTGAATTTAACTTCATATAATATTACTTGAAGATAAGAAAAAACTCTCGACTTCAAGGAATTCTTCCTTAGTGCAAGAGGGAGACATACAAACGAGTAATACTAATATGAGTCCTATAAGAGAGGACAGCAGAAACAGTAAAGGAGAAAGAAACAATGCCTGATGTTGAAATACTTATGAAGGAGGAGGTATTCGAACTGAAAGATATTTAGTGCTTGTTTTGGACAGGCTAAGAAAGGAAGATGGTAATCCGAGAAAATGATGAAAGCGAAAGCATTGGTGTTTGGAAATAGACGATATGTTTGGAGACTGAAATTTGTTTAGTGAGATGAGTGAGAAGACTCCAAATGGAGACGGATAGAAGAGGAGACTTGTGTTTAGAAAGGTCACTTGAGTGGCAGCATGGTGTGTAAAATAAAACAGGGGAAACTGGCAAATGAGTTGACCAGTTGGTTGCCAATTGTAGTTTGTTGGACGTATATACGAGTATCAGGGTTTGTTGGATAGATAAAGAACTTGGGTAATCCTGAAAATATGTTTTGTTATGGATTATGTTTCTCTGACTACAAATGCATCTGAAATTAGACAACATGTCTAAGATTCATAAGGCTTTAGTTAAGGAATAGAAGTTAAAGAGACAACGGTATCAGAAGCTGAGTGTGGGGTATTTAAAGGATGTTCTAGGAAGAAGGAACCACATGAGTGGATCCTCGGGTGGTAATAACAAAACCACAAAACCAACGGCAGAGCACAGGAAAAACAGAAAATGAGTGGAGAGAAAGAAGCCTGGAGATGTCAGCAGGGGTCCGATTAGGTGTAGCCTTGAAAGTCCAAATGGAAGGGGAGCTAATTTAGACAGGAGGAGGGTCATGTCTTCCTTTGAGGCAGAGCTCAAACTTCAGGTCACCAAATGATGGCTATTCATTGAACCAAAGACCTTAGAAATAACCAGTAACTTGACCAAGAAAAATCTCCCAATTTCTAAATATAATTCCGACAGTCACTTTCCAGAGCATCACATGGCTGTGTAAAATAGGTCAGATATCTTCGTGTGATTTCTCAGGAGTGTTCGTTTGGAGGTGATGTCATGGCCATCCTCTAGTCTCCTCCACTTCTTCCCTCCCCGAAGCCTGCACCCGCTGCAAAACGGAAGTCAGAGAAGTTGAGCCAGCTCCAGACGGTCCCCTTCCTTCCTACCTTTCTTTGTGCTTTGCTGTTGCTATTTTCAAAGTGGTATGCGAGGGCAGGACGAAGTGTCAGTCTCCCCTTGGAACACATGCTGAACATGGAAAATAAGATGCATTGTGACATTTTAGCGAAGAGACCTTTCTCAGGCTTTGGGAAAAGCTAGCTGAACAGGTACTCATTGTCACACAACCGGGAAAAAAAAAAAAACCCAAACAGCCCAAATGTCATCTCGAAGCTTGTTTGCTGCTAAATTTTCAGTGTACATTTGATTATTCTTCCTTTTCATTTTTAAGGACAAGGGGTCAGAGCTACTCCAGTTTTACCTTTCTTCTCGTAAAAGTCTCCCCGCCTCTTCTCATAAAAGCCACCCACACAAAAGCAAGACTTGCATAACTTTTTTCAAACTGGCAAGAGTACTTCACCTGCATGGGGTGAATTTACTTATACTTATTCATATTTTTCAGAGAAATTGACCAAAATTGCCAAAGATATGAAACTACATTTTGGACATTTCAAATCCTGTGCTCTCAGTACTAGCCTGTAGTGCTCTTTTTCCTTTAGTCTTGTTTTATGTTTTGTACCTTTTAAGGAGGTGAGATCATGTGAATGGAAAGAACAAAAACTTTGGAAGCCCTTAGATCTGTTTCTGCCTTGGCACCCTCCCTAGCCGCATGGCTTACGTCAATGGCCATAAGCCCTAGTCTCTGCATTTGTTAAATGGAGATAATAACAGTGTTTGCCATATGGAATGATATTGATGATTACGTAAGATAATGGATCTAAAACATCTAGCCCGTTGCTGGCAAATGTTGTCATAATACCTCCTTATTTAGCCCAGGGTGGCCACATGCAGGTCAGGGGCTTCTAACAGAAAATGATTGACCAGGGCTGAATGGAGGCAGAGGGCTCCCTTGCTCTTTGATACCAGTGTGGCCAGAATCAGAACATTTCCTGCTTGAGTTCCAGGTGAAGACTTGGGGTACAGTAGGGATCCCACATCCCAAGGGCTTATATTTCTGTGAGTCTCATGTGGCAATGCCTTTGCTCCAAGCGCTGTGGGAAAAGAGCAGTGCAGAGAAGGTAAAGGTGTTACCTCTCAATTCTGGGGCTCTGGGCTTGACTCCTAGTTTGCCATTTCTGAGCTCTGTGCTGTGAGTGATGCGTTTAACTTCCGTTTTGCAGAGGGTGCAGGCTTAGGGGAGGGAAGAGGTGGAGGAGACTAGAGGATGGCCATGACATCACCTCCGAACGAACACTCCTGAGAAATCACACAAAGATGTCATGCCCCAGCTACCTCACCTATCAAATGGCCAGGGATCTACCTAATTGATTGTTGGAGAGTTAAATGAGGTAATATTAGCTAACATTTTTTGAGGGCTGACCACGTGTTAGGCACTGGTCTAAGCTGTTGATGTGCATTAACTCTTTTAGCTCAAGACAACTGTATGAAGTCTATGCTGTTAGTACCCTAATTCTACAAATTATGTAGAAATATAAAGAAACCCAAGCTACCCAAGTTCATTCCAGTTGTAGGTAGAAGAGATTGTAACAGGTTCTTTGGCTTTGGATCTGTAATCTTAAATATCAACTACACCATCTAGGTCAGTGATTCTCAAAGTGTGGTCCCTGGACAAGCAGCATCAGCATTGCCTGGGAACTTGATGGAAATGCAAATTCTCTACCCAGTCCCAGACCTCCTGGATCAGAATCTCTGAGCACGGAGCCCAGTACTCTGTTTCAGGAACCCTCCAGAGGATTCGTAAATAGACGCAAGTCTGAGAACCACTGCTCTAGACCAGCCTTTGGCAAGCTACAGTAGCCACCTGTTTTTGTCAATAAGGTTTTATTGGAACATAGGCTCATTCATTTAGATATTGTCTGTGCTGGCTTTTTTTGCTGTACTGTCAGAGTTGAGTAGTTGGGCCAGATACCATCTGGCCTGTGAATTCTAAACTATTCACTATCAGTCCTTATAAAAAAGTCACGTGCAGATCCCTGGTCTAGGCAATACAATGAAAGTACCATGCCAGCACAAACTATTAATAAGTGTGCAGTAAGGGGCTATTATTATTAAGTACTTGGGAGACAAAACTTGGTGATTCAGAGGCCCAGATGCTCCTCTGCCTTGGTGAAGGGTGGTCTAGATCAGTGCAGAACTGAACTACAATCAACTAATTTTTCCTTAGTTGTGATCCAGGGACAACTAAGTAATTTGGTCATGATGATAGTCATTTCTTCCCAAAAGGGGGAAAAGCGAAGGAGAATCTTACTCTTGAGGTCATCCTGCTGTGTCTTCCTCCTGTGATCCCCCCGTGGCCTAGGGCTGTCTGAGAGATGTGGACTTTGGAATGGGAGCCTCTGCCACCAGTCTCTCAAGCCATTTCTTCTACCTGATTTTCACTTGCACCAAGGAATGCCCTTGAGTTCCAGAATCACTTGGACAGAAAGACTGATAGGTGAAGTATTACCTTTATTCCATATCTCCCCAAGTTCATGTCTAATTTGAAACTAAAGGCAGGATGCTTTCCCACACCAACAAAACCCCCCTTATCTTTATTTGACAAATATATATGACTCCTCTGTCAAGAGCCAAAGATTTACACATGTCAGTCTTTTAGATTTTGAGTTAAGCAGTGTGTTATCCAGATAAAGAAGCCGAGGCTCAGAGAGGGTGTGTGACTTCTTAGGGTCACAGAACGTATGTGCTGTAGTTCCAGGACTCACACTTTCTTCTCCTGAGTCCTGGGCTCAGGCCTCATCTTGCTGTCAGTTCCAGGGACAGGAGCAAATTGACCCTGTAAGAACACCTGTGTGTTTCCCTTGAGGGCTTGTAGTGAAAAACCTTGCTGCCTCCTGAGGACATCAGTTATGCTGGTGGCATCCTTCTCTCTGCATAGGGAAATATATGGATCAGGTTCCAGGCAGGATACAGATGGCACACTAGAAAAGATTTTGATAAAGGGGCCAGGAGCAGCTCCATAGTTTATGGGCCCAGTGAAAGAAGAAAAAGAAATATCACCAGACTCCTCCCACCCCCAAACACTAGCTGTATAGAAAGGGCTGCCTACCTTACCACGTGTTTCTCCCTCTAGTCCCCTGTATGGACACTTCTCAAAAATTACCATCTCAGCAGCCCTAAGGGAAGGCCCTTAGAATCATTATGGCATAACCAAAAGGCCACTTTTTCTCACAAAAATGCATTTGAAATTTACATCACTGATGATAAAAAAATTGAGTGTTTTTTAATGGGAAGAAAAAAAAGAAAAAAACAGTCTCCAGTCTTCAGTAAACATAACATAGAAAGATGTACCCTTTCTTGTATCAAGACTTTGGCAGAACTCCCGAAACCCTGATCACAGAGCTGAGGCTTACTTCTAGGCAGTCTCTGGGCTCCCCTCTGTCTCTGGCAGTGTGGCAAGAGATGAAGTGTTGGAACTGGGCTGCTCCAGGTTCCAGTCTCTTCTCTTGCTACCTTGGATTGTGTACTTCTGGTCCTCAGTTTCCTCATCAGACAGGATGCCACTAACCTTGCAGAATCACCACTGATTAAAATGGATGCCATGTTTACACATGTGCCATCTCCTCCGTCTGTCATCAGAGCATTCAGCTTTGTCAGCCTCCACATGGCACAGAGTGGCTGAATGCCTATTTCCTAGGCACTGAATGTGAGCATCTCTGCGTTCCTCCAGCGCCTTTCACAGGTTCTCAACAGAGTTCTCCTGCTTGGCTGGTGGAAGGCCGTGGAAAGTGGTGTCTCTGAGAACAAAAGGCTGCCGCAGGCACACACGGCTGTACCCTGCAGCCTGGCTTCCCCTGCCTGGAGCTCTTGACTCTTAGCCCCTTGTGTAACCCTTGCTTCTGAGAGCAGGTTATTCATTGAGCCTCAAAGGGAGCATCAGGAAGACTTTCCTCCATGCTCAGAGCTGTGGTCTTTTTGGTTTCTCTGCTCCCATTGGGGATCTTCCCTAGCCATCCAGGAATACTTGTTAGCTAAGGGCTTGGCTGCCAACCCCTGGCCGGGGCCACTGGGCAGGGACACAGACACCTGGCAAGCGGGTTTCAGAGAATGCATTGCAGCAGCTGTGTGGCCTGATTGTTCCAGGCCCATTATTCATTTTCCATAATTGTTGACCTTTCTGTCTGCACTCTCCATGGAGAATTTCAAGCCATTTTCCAGAGCACAGATGAATATCTGAAGCACACAATAGCACAGAAGACTGTCAGTATCAGCCTTATAATCCCTCTTGGCAGCAGATGGGAAGAGGGGAGAGGCTTGTCTACGAGGGGAGCTCTGGCTCGAGCGAGGCAGGCAGGTTTACAGAGTTAGACACAGGAAGCACATTCGTGCTGCCCCTTGGGGGTGCTGTCTGAGTATTTCTAAAATTCAGGACTGACCATGACATCCCCTTATAATCACATGTACCTAGTGCTTCCTAATTAGATTCTGACCCTCCTTTCCAGCCACATCTCTCTGTGCTTCGCTTGCTCACCCACTTGCAAGCTGTAACGGACTCTTTGATTCCTCATAAAGGCTGTGCAGCTTCGTGACAGTGGACCTTTGCACACGCCACGTGCTTCTCCTAGAATGTCCCTTCCTTGCCTGCTAAACTTCTTGACCAGCTCTCTTTGGCTGAATGAGTCTCTTCATTCTCTGTGCTCCCATAGCACCTTCTACTGTCACGCATATTCTATGGTACTAGCGGTGCTCACACCTCTGCCTTGCACTTCTTGTGGGCCAGGGTCAGGACAATACTAATTTTCTATTCCTGTTGCCTGGTACTTGATAGGTACTCTGTAAATGCGTTAAAAATGAATGAGAAAATGGATACCTACATTTTATTTGTTGGGATTTTAAAAAAAATGTTATAAGCAAGATGAGCTCACAGTAATTAAAGCAAAAAATAAATTTGTTGTTTCATGTTGCTGAAAAATCTAGGGAATATTGGCTTTAAGAATGGCTTGATTCAAGGTTCAAGCAGTGTGACCAGCAAGCATTTATCAACTCTGCTTCCTCTAGCTGTTTCCTTTATCCACAGCCTGGGTCCCCTTACAGTTTTGAGGTGACTGGAGCAGATACTCTCATTCTATTAAGGCCAGAGAAAGAAAGGGAGTGTTTCTTTTCCCAGAAGTCTCAGCAAAGGTCTCATTGAATCTGATGGATTATGTGCTAATCTCTGAACTAATCCCTCTGGTCAAGGAGTTGCACTATGCAAATTGTCTCATCAATCAGGGGTTACCTTTGTCAGTCCCTTTCAGTACAACACTGGCAGAAAGTGGGAGAAGAGGTGAATTTCACAAAGGGAAATTAAACTAATATTTCTAAATATGGACGTTGGCCAAACAAACAATCAGTTTTCACTTTATGTATCCAGTCCCGCGGGCTTCAATCCAGATAAAAAGGATACAAACCAAAACTTTTCAAAAGGTTTAGTGACCATATGCATTTGTTGTGTATTAAATCCAAACCTGAAAGTGAAAACTACAGTCAAATCCTAGGCCTTACAGTTCAAAAATCCTAATGAAGCTTCCATTCCATAAATCACATGGTTGAGTTTTTTATTGTTAAATAATACTTTTTATTACAGTAGATATCAGATGTGTTATCCTTTCTTGTGGTCTAGGTGTATTTTCTCTTGTAGTAGTTCACAATCTTATGATTTGGGAAATCATGGTAAGGTCCATGAGTAGAGAATTACGTTTTTAGACACAGCTCTGTGCCTCAGATTGTTGACTGAGGTTTTCATCTTTTTTTCTCTTTCTACAGCAAATATCACCACTTGGAGGAAAAATAAATCAGTAGTAATATGAAGAAAATTTTATCTTTTTACTAGTAATATGATAATTCCTTTCTGAGGAAAGATGAGTCATGTCAAAAAGAAGTGTTGGGCAGTGGGCTCTGTGGTAGAGTCAAGTTCTAGTGGCACACAGGTCCCCCGCACCCAGAAGAAGGAAAGGACTTTATAAAATACTGGTGGGAGAGCAGGGGGTCAGGGGAGTCAGGCAGAGTTAGCGGAGGAAGAGGGAGACCTAATAAAGAGGAAAGAATTTGTCTATTTGGGAGTTTGTTTTTGTATGGGTCTGAGTATAGAATTAGTGATGTGACATTCCTTCTCTCTCTCAGAAAATCTTTAATAAAATCAATACCATGCATAACATTTTTGTATACAAATTTTTAGGAATTCCAAGAAGGGCTGATGACATCTTCAGGATTGATAGAAGACTTCTTCTATAGGTATATATAATGACAAAGAAGCCAAGTATGGTTAGCAGTCAAGAGAGTGTCTGGAGAAAATTTGTGTATAAAGTCACAAAGAAGCATGAGTCAGGGCAGAGAATGTTTATCAAAAGTTCAAGGCACCTAGGACCCCATCCCCTTACACAGAGTTCAACATCTGGGACCATTGTATACAGTTTGTAGATCAGGAACAAAACCAAAAGAGGGGGCAAAAACTTGGAGCAAGTCTTCCCAAGGTGGACTATTTTAACTTTACAAATCTTTATTTTATATGCACAAAAATGTGGTAGGACTTGGCCAATAAAGATGAGAGGGATGGAGCATTGAGAATATGGGGACTCCTCTCTTCACCAATGACAGCATCAAAGACTTCAGATAGGTTCTTTGTTCCCTTCCTAGTTCTTTTACTGTTTTCCAGACAACCAGAGGAAAGGTTGAAAAAAAAATACAATTTCTTTTATAGAAGCCAGCTCTGCCTTTATACCTCTTTAATCCTCAATGACCCAGGACCAAAATTGTTTGCTGGTTAAAAACAAAAGGAAATAAATGAATATCCTTGATAAGAGTTTGAAATTCAAATTTAACTTAACTGGTTTGTTGAACCTTCTGGAGTATTTTGAAAGATCTCTCCAGGTAATTGTGTGGTACAAATTGTTGCATCATCTTTCCATCCACTTGCAATTCAATTCATCCACAGGTTTCAGAGAAGTCAGTTTTGAACACAGAGTACTAAAGACAGACATGCTACCCTATTCTCAGTCCATTGGCAGCAGTGGGTTTTCACTTTCCCTGTGGAGGGAACGTATTGCCCAGGGGACAGAAAATACTGCCCACAAGACAGTAAGTTTGGTCTTTCTTGGATTCTCTATTCATTTGTTGCTTCATTTTCTTTCAATGCCTTCAAGATGTCCCCAGCTTTAGTCAGCTTTGCACAGAGCTCTGTGCTTAGAAAACGGCTTTCCCTTGGCTTCCCCTCTAGGTGGGGGATGAAGACTGCTTCTGCCTCTGGATTTGGGGACAGGTCTTAAATCTTCTCACAGTCCAGTTAAAAGTCACTTCAAGAGAGAAGTGCTCCAGCTGCCTTAGTCGCATTCACCATGAAAAAATTTCATTTCATTAAACTCTAGACTTGACTTTCCTTCAGCAAGATTGGGGAAATGTTACCCCTGCACTATTTCTTGACTCCGCTAATGCCACACATTTTTGATTTATGACAGCTGAGCCTTTGTGAACCTCCCAAGGGCCTTGCTGAGGAATGCCTGCTTCCTCTGAAATTAAGGGGTGCAGACAAAGAGTTCGATGTGTGTTTGTGAGTGAGAAATGGAAACCTCCATCCATCGTTTGGACTGGGACTAGGGCTTATGGGCCAAGGGAAGCTGCTCTTTTAAAAGACAAAGGAAGTTTATATAATTTGGATCTCGTGTATGTGCGTATGTGTGTGTGTGTAAGCACATCATATGGAGAATGTTAACTCCAAACTCTGAGATTGTGTGAGCTTTTTAAAAAAAAGAGACTTTACTTTTTAGAGTAGTTTTAGATTCACAGCAGAATTGACAAGGCACAGAGTTTCCCTATCCATGGATGCATATGCATAACGTTTTAATATTACATTTTAAAACACAATAGGTTTTAACTGATCCTGAATTCTAACTCTAGTTATCTCTGAGTTGGCCAAGAAAAATATGAGAATAGTTGCAAGATATGGCATATGGTTCTGAGAACATTGGACCTGAGATTTCAAGGCAGTGTATCCCCAAGGAACATGTCATTCAGGCTTTGTAGAACTCAAGTTTTATTTTGGCCAAAGATCGTGCCTGGACTTAACATTTCTAAATTCCAAACAAATATCAATCTTTCGGATTTGGGAATGAGAAATCAGAATTCCTAAGCATTTTAGGTATGCCCGAAGTCATGTTAATCTTAGAATATACCTAATATTCCTAATATGAAAGAAAGTGAAAGTGAAGTTGCTCAGTTGTGTCCAACTCTTTGTGACCCCATGGACTGTAGCCTACCAGGCTCCTCTATCCATGGAATTTTCCAGACAAGGGTACTGGTGCAGGTTGCCATTTCCTTCTCCAGGGCATCTTCCTGACCCAGGGATTGAACCCAGGTCTCCTGCATTGCAGGCAGACACTTTACCATCTGAGCCACCAGGGAAGCCCATTCCTAACATAGGAACTAAATAATACATTCCTAATAGAGGAAAGAACCTCTTGATGGCATCCCGTCCCATCAGTTCATGGCAAATAGAGGGGGAAACAATGGAAACAGTGAAAACTTTATTTTCTTGTGCTCCAAAATCCCTGCCAATGGTGACTGCAGCCATGAAATTAAAAGACACTTGCTCCTTGGAAGAAAAGCTATGACCAACCTAGATGGCATATTAAAAAGCAGAGACATTAATTTGCTGATAAAATCCATCTAGTTAAAGCTATGGTTTTTCCATTAGTCATGTATGGATGTGAGATTTGGACTATAAAGAAAGCTGAGCACCAAAGAATTGATGCTTTTGAACTGTGGTGTTGGAGAAGACTCTTGAGAGTCCCTTGGACTGCAAGGAAATCAAACCAGTCAATCCTGAAGGAAATTAGTCCTGAATATTCATTGGAGGGACTGATGCGGAAGCTCCAGTACTTTGGCCATCTGATGCGAATACCTGACTCATTGGAAAAGACCCTGATGCTGGGAAAGGTTGAAGGCGGGAGAAGGGGACGACAGAGGGTGAGATGGTTGGATGGCATCACTGACTCAATAGACATGTGTTTGAGCAAGTTCAGGGAGTTGTTGATGGACAGGGAAGCCTGGTATGCTGGAGTTGGACATGACTGAGTGACTGAACTGCATATCCTTAATACTATTTATATGTTTTTAAGAATAACAGTTGAAAGTAACAAATAATAGCACTTAATGGAAAATATAACTTATAATGCGTATTCAAACACTGAAAAATACAAGTGGCATAACTAACATGTAGTGATCACCATGTATAGTGTTCAAGTAACAGTACTTGTGTCTCTTAGCCTGATGGGCTGCCGTCTATGCGGTCGCACAGAGTCAGACACAGACACGACTGAAGTGACTTAGCAACAGCAGCAGCAGCAGCAGCAAGGTGAAGAGAAAATTGTCACCTAAGAACATATTTTTCTTTCAATACTTATTTTTTGAACACCGCTTATATGACTTGCATTAAGTATATTGCCCATATAAACTTATGAATATTTGCTTTCAAGCAAGTATAATTCATGTTTAATAAATATTAAGCCTATTAAAATTTAGTTTCATGCCAAAAGCTAGACAGGGATGCATGTATATGCGGACAACATGGTCAGTAGCTATAAGCAAGACCAACAGGTTTAATCCTAATCGTGTTTCTCCTGTGTAATTCTCTTCCAGTTTCTGGATATACCAATCTTGTCTTTTTATTTTATGTGTCAGTTGATTCCTTGGAGCCAGTAATGTCTTCAAATTAATTGATAAGTTTTAATACTCATAGGAGAATTAGAATACTTGCTCCCATTTCCCCAGTTTCTCAATTGATTTTTCTTGGGATTTGAGGTTCAGAGAATCATACATTTCCTAAGTAATTCTGGGGAAGGAGTTCTGCAGGGACTCATTGCGTCAGCTATATCTGCTTTTCTCATCATGCCTGGCAAAGCCTTGTACAGGCAGTTCTATAATATGGGAACATGAACTCCTAAAAATCATGATGGTGTGCACAATCAGGCAAGAAAAAGCACGGATTTTGTAGAAAATGGACCAGGAATGTAATGCAAAAACTTCATCAGTAACACATAAAAACAAAGATAAGAACCACATAAAAATGGTAGCATGGTTTTCTATACAGTTATTTAAGATGTATGTGAATGTAACAACAGCTTTCACACTACCTTGAAGAATACCAGAGGTTTGCTTCTGGAATCAGGCTTTAGAGAAGTTGGAGCTTGTGAGTTACTGCAAAGTGGTGGGAGGAGTATGCTCTGAACCACTGCATGGAAAGGTGTGGCGTCAGGTGTGTATGAGTGGAGCTAATAGCACACATGGGGAGCTGAGGAGTGAGCAGATGTTTGAGGCCTGTGTCTTGTGTATTCCTGTGCTTGGTTCAGCAAGGTACTGTTTCTGCTTCACCTCATGTTACTCACATATAAACTCATACTTAAGCAAATGTGAAATTCTTGTTATGCTCAAATTGTTCCCAGTTAAGTCAGTCACTCTGGAACAAATTCAGGTGTTCTAAACAAACCCTAGAGCAGGACTGGCCATACACTTGAGTCAACTGAAGTTACTGGATAAAAGAATGATTTTTCTCGCTCTTTTCCACTTATTTTCAAGCTACATTTAGGGGCTGGTTAGGAAGAGCCACATCCCCTCAGTGGAGACACTCATCCCTTGGATGTTCAGCTGAGTCAGGCATGCACTGATGGTATGTCCTTTATTCTTTTCTTTCCATTCATCCTCAGTTGCAGGCATCAGGGATACTCCAGGGGCCCAAGAGTGAAGGAGTATATGTAATTGATGATGATCCTACTCTTGGGGTATAATTTGAAGGGAATCAAAAGTTTCCTTAAGAACAGTGGTCCTGGTGCCTCCTATAGTAGCTTGTGTGTGTGTCAGTCACTTAGTCGTGTCCGACTCTTTGCAACCCCACGGACTGTAGCCCCCCAGGTTTCTCTGTCCATGGAATTCTCCAGGCAGGAATATTGGAGTGGATTGCCATTGCTTTCTCCATCTATAGTGGCTTGAATTGGGAAACAGGTTGTTGTGTCTTTTTGCTAAAAGAAACATAAGACACTGGAACTGAGCACATCATTTCTTCCCAAAGCATCTTATAGAAGTATCTACTGTGGTCTGCTAAACAGTGGGAAGAGACTTTAATGGTCAGTGTTCCTTTCTATGTTTTCAAAGTGTGTGCTCTCTCTGTCTCTCTCTCTCTGGCTCTCTCTCTATATATATAGATTTAGATAATCCATTATGAAAAATAATGTATATCCATGAAAGGACATTTTAGAGAAGTAGATAGACAAACAAAATCATATTTGTCCCCTCTGGCAACACATCCATGCATTTCCTTCCAGTCTAGAAACAGTAGGTTTTGGTGACAGAAGAAGAGAATAAAATGGAGCTGGCCATGTAGCAACTTTCCTTGCTGGTTTCTCTAACATTGTCTTCATTCATGAATGGATAGATACATTATAAATGGAAAAAAAGGCAAGATTATATGATGCATACTGAAGAAGGGAAATAAAGAATTGAGTCCTGGACAGTCCTAGCAAGAAAATGAATGGCAGAATACTAAAATAAGAATGGCTACATTTTGATGAAAAAATTATCTAAACTATTAAGTTGGTGCAAATGTAATTGAGATTTCAGATGGTGGATTTTAAATCATTATAACTAGGTTCAAACACATCTTTATTAATCAAAATAGGAACCACTACAATCAACACATTTTTGCCAAAGAGAAATGTTTGCTTAATTCTGTAGCATAAAAATCCATGCTTCAGGAATCAACAAACTCTTGGAAAGCATTTTCTGCCTCCTACTGGTTGTGGAAGCATTTTTCCTGCAAAAAGTTGTTGTGATGCCTGAAGAAGTGGTAGTAGGCTGGCAAGAGATCAGGTTAATATGGTGAATGAGGCAAAACTTTGTAGCCCAATTCATTCAACTTTTGAAGTGTTGGTTATGCAACATGTGATGGAGCACTGACATGGAGAAGAATTGGGCCTTTTCTGTTCACCAGTGCTGGCTGAAGGCATTGTAGTTTTTGGTGTATCACATCGATTTGCTGAGCAAACTTCTTAGATGTAATGATTTTGTTGGGATTCAGAAAGCTGTAGTGGATCAGATCAGCAGCAGATCACCAAACAGTGACCATGACTTTTTTTTTTTTTTTTTTTGGTACAAACTTGAATTTGGGAAGTGTTTTTAAGTGTCTTCTCAAACCAACCACTGAGCTGGTCATTACTTGTTGTGGTATAAAATTCACTTTTCATCACACATCACAATACGATTGAGAAATGGTTTGTTGCTGTTGCATAAAAGACTTTTTTTTTTTTTTAATTTTTGGTCAATTCATGAGGCACCCACTTATCAAGCTTTTTCACCTTTCCAATTTGCTTTAAATGTCAAAAGGCCATAGAATGGGCAACGTTGAGTTCTTTGGCAACTTCTCTTGTTGTAAGAGGATCACCTTTGCATTAAGCTGGCAGTACTTCTGATGGGCAACCACCACACTCCTTATCCTCAAGGCTCTCATTGTCTTTGCAAAAATTCTTGCACCACCACTGCACTGTAATTTTGTTAGCCGTTCTGGGCATTGTTGATGTTGTAAGTGACCTCTGCTACTTTATTACTCATTTTGAACTTGAATAAGAAAAAAACTTGAATTTGCTTTTTTTCTAAAATCATTTCCATAGTCTAAAGTAAATATAAAATAGACAGCAAATGATGTCATTAACAGAAAAACATAAAGTGAGAAATGTGCATTAAAGTCATATATAACATAATTACATTTAAGAATGCATTCCATTATTAAAGGCAAATTTCAACAATGCAGAAACTGCAATTGTAGAACAAAAGAAGATGGTGGAGGAGTAGGATGGGGAGATCACCTGCCTCCCCACAAACACATCAAAAATCCATCAGATTATGGAACAACTCCTACAGAACAACTTCTGATTGGCAGGAGAAGACCCCAAACTTTCAAAAAGGCAAGCCTATCTCCTTAGAATGAAATAATACAAAAGATAAAGACACGTGCCCCGAGGGAGGGAGAAGTCATGAAAGAGGAAAGGTTTTCTTTCTTTCTTTTTATCCTTCACTGGCAAATCATTGCATGAGGATGGGTAAATTTTGGATCAGGAGTAAACTCTTTTTGGAAGCTGTCTTTCTAGATCTTGAGAGAGTTACTGGGAGTGACACAGAAAAAATGTCAATGCAGGCAGTTTTAAGTCTACCTCTGGCTCCAAAAGAAGCTTCTAAACGGGTGGGTAAAGGTAATCATTATGGTTTTTCTCTTGTTCATCTTTGAAAGAGGAAAGGTTTTCTTTCTTTCTTTTTATCCTTCACTGGCAAATCATTGCATGAGGATGGGTAAATTTTGGATCAGGAGTAAACTCTTTTTGGAAGCTGTCTTTCTAGATCTTGAGAGAGTTACTGGGAGTGACACAGAAAAAATGTCAATGCAGGCAGTTTTAAGTCTACCTCTGGCTCCAAAAGAAGCTTCTAAACGGGTGGGTAAAGGTAATCATTATGGTTTTTCTCTTGTTCATCTCAGTTTGCAAGAATAGGAAGGAAGACTGGTATACAAGATAGAGACAAATCCCTAAAACACTTCTCTTTCTTTCAACTGCTGATGTTTTATGTCTCTGCTCAACTGTCACATAAGGGAAGTTTCCTTAAATTCTTTAAAATCATATTTCTCTATTGTATACTTTCATCACATAACATACTCCTTACTTTTTAGTATTTATCACATTTGCTAATTTAAATGTATTATTATTATTATGTCTAATATTATTTATCACTCCCATTAACCTGAAAACTTCATGAGGGTAGAAGTCTTACTTTTACTTCTCTTTCTTCTTCCTTGCACTTCTTTCTTCCTTCCTTTTCTACCTTCTTTCTTCTTTCTCTCTCTTCCTCCTTCTTTCCTCTAATTTTCCTTATTTATTTACTTTTTTTTGGTTTTCTCTGTATCCAGTTAGCACAGTTTTATTATTTAGCTGGTGGGCCAAGGATATTTTATTTTTTTATGGGTAGATGCTTGTGTACTGTATTTGGGCCTCTTCTATTATATCTCTAGAAATTTAGCATAATCACAAGGACTTATGAAGAACCAGGAATTATAAGAAGCAGGAATGCCTACGTAAACATCCAGGTTAAGTAAGCTCATAGCTGGTTTGTAGATAGTGCTGTAATTATATCTATCAGTAATTTGTCAGTTTGATGGGTTGCAATCACTTGATTTTTATTTTGTTTGTTTGCAAAGATAGTTCCAGGTTCACATTCTTCTATTACAGAGATATAGAGAGCACAATCATTTCAGTTGAACTGGAAATCTAATTTCCATCTCCCTCATTCAAATACAGTTTATTGTTGCCAGATACAATTAACTTTTGAAGTGTCATATCAATCTGATATCAAAGTATAGACATGATGCTTCAGGAGGTATGTATGGTTCCAGAATTCTTTTTGCACATATCTTAGATATATGGCTGATGCAGCCTAACTATAAAGTCAAAAGTGTTTATTAAAAAAATATAGGCCCATTGAGAATTCTTAGATTCCTTTTTTCTCCATTGGTATAACATAATTCTTTTCTATACTAGCTCTTGATATTTTTCTCCTTTGTCCAGGACAAATTTACCTTTCGGTTGAACTTCCCAATTATTTTGCAAATAGATTGTTTCTTTCCCCAAAGAAAAAGGACAAGCCATCCTCTATCATCCATTGTGATCATCAGGGACTTTTTTCCTTTGAAAGAAACCTTTGCTGAGAAAACAAGATTGCCAGAAAAAATCTTCTTTGGGGAAAAAAAGGAGGGAGGAGAGGTTTTGAACTTCTATGTGAGGAACTAAATCAATATAAGGTCAAATAAAAACAGGGGCCTTTTTCTTCCTGCAATCTAATGGATAAAAAACAATGTAATCTTTGTTTCTTTGCCCTCATAACTTTTTGAAGTGGATACTACCTTCAAATGCAAGTTAGTCCATTTCTAGTCTCAAGCAAAATGATTTCTGAGAGAAAAACATAATTAGATTTCAGCGGAGACATTGAGTCTTGAAATAAGTCCAGTAAAGACTTTGATCTAAGGTTATAGAAACATAGAAAACTTCTTGGAAGTTTGCTTTGCATATACATGAATATTGTTGAGTAACATATAATATTAATATATATTTAATAGGCTCTTAATTTCCTCTGAATTTAGAATATAGTACTGCTGTGTACTCTCCAAAGAAATTTTATCTTCGGGTAGAGGACAGCCTTGGATGTGCAGTGTCTTCCTTCTTTTTAAAGTTTTCCCCTCTGACAATTTCTTTCTATTGATACCCTTGAACTCCCTGCAGACAGATCATCACTCTGCTATTGGCAGATAAGGTGGATCTTGGGAACTGACTATCTCCTTCCTGCTTTCTGTATTCTGGAGATATTATAGGCTAGTGTTCTCTGGAAGCCAGAAAACTTAATGCTCACTCTTATGAACTGTCAAAATGCAAATAACTGCACAGATGACTGCACTAATCGAAAACTGATAAATGGTAAAAAAGAAAAAGAAAGAAAGAAAGAAACAGAATTGCAAAAATACGTGTGTGCATAATTATATAATATACGCAAAGATATACTTTATATGCATGCTTCCAGAATGCATGTGCAATACATAAATATGAAGCAACAATTGTTTATGTGTGTGTACATCATTCTATTTACTCTTTCTTCTCTGAGAGTTGTATTAATACAATTACAACATCTAGGTTCTGTCTATCAGATGACAGTGTAATGTCGAAAATGGTGAACCACTGTCTAGCTGATCCATGAACAGATATCACACTCTTGACGTGTATAGCATGATTTTACACTTCAACACAGAACAGAGTAAAAAGTCTAGCATGAATAATATCAGTCTTGATAAAGTCACCTACATAATAAGTTACCTGTGTGTGACTCTCTTCTTTTCTCAGCAGTGAGTTTTGGAAGAAATTCACTCTTTACACTTTTTTGTGTGCATAGAACAATAGATAATGGAATCATTATGGATACTGTTTCTAATGTCCTGTCTTTAAAGATAAATGATAAATTGTGCTCTTTTGTTCATAACACAGAGAAGTCTCTCGTTTCCTATTCCCAAAAGTTATTCCATCAACTTAATCTGTGGTTCACAACAGATACAAGATAGTTTCAAGGCTCTCTCAATGAGAAATAAAATGTGTCAGATAAAGTGATTATATTTTTAACCTAGACATATTTCCAAAACAATTTCTACAAACTACAAAACCTCTCACTGCACTATAGCCATCAGCTGCCTCGCAATTTGAACCAATTCAGATCACCCACCTGGATCTGAACAGACAATATCTGTTAAACTCATTCTGCAGTGTTTACCTTAAGACCCTTTTTATTGCACTTTGCTTAATCATGCTTTGCAGATATGGTGATTATTATTAGTTTTTTACAGATTAGAGGTTGTGGCGACTCTGCTGACCGCAAGTGTATCCGTGTCATTTGCTCATTTTGCGTGTCAGTGTCACGTTTCGGTAACACTCACAGCATTTCAAATCCTCCACCAGCCAAAAGATCATAACTCGCTGAAGGCTGAAATGATTAGCATTTTTAGCAATAAAGTATTTTTAGCTAAGGCATGGCATTATTTTTATAGACAGAAGACTACTGCATACTTAATAGACTACTGTACCATATATCCACAGCTTTTCTGTGCACGGGGAAGCCAAAAAAATTCATGTGATTTGCTTCATTGTAACATACGCTTTATTGTGGTTGTTCTGGAACACACGCACGGTGCCTCCAATTTATGGATTTTGCTTTCCAATGGCTTTTCCAAGTGTTCCATAGAAAAGAGGGGAGATTGGAATCTGTCTTCTACTTTGAGGAAAAACAACACCTCCATAGCATAAATTTTCCCCTGGGGCTGTCAGATCCTCCCCAGTTGCATTAGCTGCATTTATTCCTGTGGGTACTTGGAGTTATTTTTGCCAAGTGGACCCCTCCTGGGAATGGAAATAAGGATTATTCATCATTGAAATATGCAAATATGCAAGCACATCCTCCTCAACAAGAAATTCCCTCCACTGCGCTTCTATAAAAGCCCCCAGCTCCTAAAACAAATATGTATGACTTTGAGGACAAAGCAAGTTGTTTTAAATACCACCAAGTGAGCTTCATCCGTCAGTGCTCAGGTTATCACTCCCAGTATGCCCTCCCCATTTTCCTCTTGCATACGCATTTCTATGAAATCCCTTTCCCAAGAATTGTCTGCATCATATTATTATTTGTATGTTTCCTGTGTCTCTTTCAAACGTCATGTTCTTGAAGCCAGTGTGTTAATGTCTAAACATCTCCATGTTTCCCACAGGCTCTATAAAAGTGTCTCCCTTGATAAATATCCATTTGATTAAAATTAACTAGAATTATTATCCTGGATTGTTTTATCATGTATAATATACAGTTTTTGTCTTTTTTTATTGAGGGTATAAGGGCCCCGGATTTGCATCGGGTTCTGTTTGCGCTGAAAATACACAGATGAGAGTCCCGTGCATACTGCACCTTCTTTGCAGATCTCAGAGCGCTACAGTGTGTCACAGCCTTCCACTGAGGACCAGATGTCCTGAAGCAGCGCAGCGGCCTTATTTGGATTTATGGGGAATGTGAGGGAAGGTGGCCTGCTGCAATAAAACTGTGAAACTCTGGTAGCTTCACGTGCAGGTGTGTTCACAGGCATGGTGGAAGGCCTGACGTTATTTTGAGAACCAAGGCTCTTGACTGGGGTTTGGTGCCATATTGAATAATATTCATCCAGTAAGTTCTACGTCAAGATGAGTATGTCAGTACAAAACCAAACAATGAAACCTGTTCTGGAACAGTTTCAAACTTGTGATATCTTGACCCTTGAGATATCTCCAAGTTCAGTGAAATCTATAGTTGAACAAATGTACTTGTATTTGTTTCATTTGCCTAAAGAGACTCGGTGGATTCAGGATTGAAAAAAAAAAACAAATGTTTTTTCACTTATTTTTTCAGGATCAGCTCTGTGTTTTTAAAACTTATATTTGATGATGTTAACTTGTTGAGATTCAATATTTCAAAAATTAGAAAAAAAAAGATTAAAATAGTTCAGTTCAGTTCAGTTGCTCAGTCATGTCTAACTCTTTGAGACCCCATGAATCACAGCACGCCAGGCCTCCCTGTCCATCACCATCTCCTGGAGTTCACTCAGACTTGCATCCATTGAGTCAGTGATGCCATCCAGCCATCTCATCCTCTGTCATCCCCTTCTCCTCCTGCCCCCAATCCCTCCCAGCATCAGAGTCTTTTCCAATGAGTCAGCTCTTCGCACGAGGTGGCCAAAGTACTGGAGTTTCAGCTTCAGCATCATTCCTTCCAAAGAAATCCCAGGGCTGATCTCCTTCAGAATGGACTGGTTGGATCTCCTTGCAGTCCAAGGGACTCTCAAGAGTCTTCTCCAACACCTGTCTCTTATACACATCTATTGAGTCAGCTCTTCGCACGAGGTGGCCAAAGTACTGGAGTTTCAGCTTCAGCATCATTCCTTCCAAAGAAATCCCAGGGCTGATCTTCTTCAGAATGGACTAGTTGGATCTCCTTGCAGTCCAAGAGACTCTCAAGAGTCTTCTCCAATACCACAGTTCAAAAGCATCAATTCTTTGGTGCTCAGCCTTCTTCACAGTCCAACTCTCACATCCATACATGACCACAGGAAAAACCATAGCCTTGACTTGTGTGAACATAGTTTTAAGGGGCTTCCCAGGTGGTGCTACTGGTAAAGAACCTGCCTGCCAGTGCAGGAGACACAAGGGAGGTGGGTTCAGTCCTGAGTCCAGAAGATTCTCTGGAGAAGGAAATAGTTACCCACTCCCATATTCTTGCCTGAAGAATCCTATGGATAGGGGCTACATTTCACGGGGTTGCAAGGACTTGGACATAACTGAGCAACACACACTTTCACTTTCAAGGATTTTGAGCTTCCCTGGTGGCTCAGATAGTAATGAATCTGTCTGCAATGCAGAAGACCTGGGTTTAATGCTTGGATCACGGTGACCCCCCAGAGAAGGGAATGGCAGCCCACTCCACTATTCTTGCCTGGGAAATCCCATGGACAGAGGAACCTTGAGGGCTATAGTCAATGGGGTCACAGATGTGTCTGACATGGCTGAGTAATTAACACTATCAAAGCTGGTGCTTTTGTAGTTGCTGCGGCAGTAAGGCAGCCAACCTTTAAAGAAGCTCAACACGATTAACACAATAAAAGATCAAGAACTCATACGCTGTGTGCTGTGCTCCGTAGTGTCCAAGTCTTTGGGACCCTGTGGTCTGTAGCCCACCAGGCTCCTCTGTCCATGGTATTTTCCAGGCAAGATTGCTGGAGTGGGTTGCCATTTTCTTCTCCAGGGGATCTTCCATAAGATCCATAATTCCATGAGACCTGGAATTGAACCCAGGTCTTCACCATCTGAGCCACCAGGGAAACCCAATACATGATTATTACTGTTACTGTCAGTGTTAGTAATACGGGTACTAGTATTTTGTTATAATCATTTCCTATTCAATTCAGTTGAATATCTCACTTTTGTGAGCATCGTGAGAGCATTAGGAATGGTTTGATCCTACTGTAAACCTGCTCCTAAAAACTACCAGTATTCATGTAAAGAGAAGAGATTTTTCTACTTGATAAATACAAAGCTCAGTTCGGTCGCTAGGATTTGTAGTTGTGAAAGGTAACTAAAATATTAACGTGTCAAACATGTTGAATTAATTACTACAAGCATGAGTTGCTTTCTCTCTAACAGGTAGCTTGGTCTGAAAAAGGCATCTCCACATGCCGCCATCGCTGCCTCTGTAACATGAAATAAGATAGATGGATGACTTTGGAAGACCTTTCAGGCTCACACAGTCTATAGCAGGGGGGCTCAAGGCTAAGCAATAATTCCTCAACATTTCCCATTATTCTCAGTGCTAGAATTTTAAGGGTTCAAATGATTAAGGAAGACACTGTAGAGCCAGAAGAAGCCAGCCAGCCAGGAGGTGCATCTTCCCTATCCGGGTACATCTCATTTTGGGGGGACCTTTTATAAGCCTGCTCCAGGAATGGAAGGAGAAGCTGATGTCTTTTCTACTCCTTTCATAAATTAATTCCAGGTCCCGATTTTCTTGACTTTATGCTCCTCTGAATTCCTTCTCCAAGTGGATCTTTTCCCACTATCTTCAGTCAATCCCTCAATAAAGCTAAACCACCAACCCAGCATACCTCTAGCCAGTAGGCACATTTCAAAAATATTTTATGAACAGCAAAAGTAAAGAAATGTGTGCCGTATTATGCACTCAGGTTGAGTCTTCTTTACACCAAACAGAGAGCGATTTTTAGCTTGTTGTACACCCAGACCTTTCCTTTTGGTGAACAACAGCATAGATCTCCTGCAACAAAGAGAAGACTCAGTTCTGAGCCAGGGGCAGAGCTGTGAGGCGGAGTTGCCTTTTCTTCCCCAGGGTGGAGAGCCGCCCCTGTTCTCACTACATCTGGCAGCACAGATGGCAGGAAAATTAATAGGAGGGAGGAAGCGTTGACCTCATGTGGATATAAACAAGTCCTGAGACTACACAGGCAGCAAAGCTGATAATAGCCTTAAAAGAGACCTTGAAAGTTCATTGAGTTCAGCTCCCTGCGGCTGTTAGAGATGTGCTTGACAAAGTCCGAGGTCCTGGATGAGCATCCTTGAGGTACCGTGCAGAGAGGTACCAGAATAGGTCACGAAGACAGTCGGGTAGTGCGTCGCCCTCGTTAAGTGTGGGCTGTAAGCTACAAACATCTGTTTTATATTAAGCTATCTTGTTGGAGGTAGGAGATGAGAAAATGAGTGCTTAGGTTTTTCCTATCACATGTATTCAACCAATCAGAATCCTCAGAGACCAAGAGCCTAGAAACAGATGCTCATCTTTAAACACATTTACAGGGTTTCAGGAACTAGCCAGCTTCAAGAACAGGTTGGTAATTGACATTAACCACTAAACAAATGTCTATTGATCATAGGATTATTGATCTGAAAAATGATCTGGATTCTGTCCATGTTGTTAGTGGCAGCCATGGTCTGGCTGTTCAGGCATGGTTGGCTGACTGATGTAAAAGTCATTCGCTCGCCTTTCAAGGTGGCTCCATGGGGCAGTGAGCCTTAATCCAAGGCCCATTGGAGGGTTTTAAAGAAAGATTTGCTCTTCTGATTAAAGATTTTCAAACACTCTGGCACCAAGAATATTTTTCCTTTAGCTTTGATGATTTTTCTTACTCCAACTATTTTTTATTCCATCTCACCTAACTGAACCATTAAAAATATATATATATTTTTTTTAATTTTAAACTAAATTTGGAGAAAGTCTTCAATGTATCTAGTCCCACATATCTGAGTATTTTTACAAAATGAAACATGAGGGAAGTTATTTTCATATGTGTTTGAAAACTTCATATTAGACCATGAATTTCCTATAAAATCAATCATTTGGGGGTTGTGTTAAATTTGAATTTTCTCAGTTTTTGACAAATAAACTCAAGTTACTGATGCCCCTAAATCATATTAGCCTTGGTTCTCTAACTTATCTCAGGTACTAATCACTGACCCCATGAACTGTATCCCACCAGGCTCCTCTGCCCATGGGATTCTCCAGGCAAGAATGCTGGAGTGGGTGGCCAAGCCCTCCTCCAGGGGATCTTCTCACCCAGGGACTGAAGCCATATCTCTCATATCTCCTGCACTGAATCTTTACAGGGGAGGTTCTTTACCACTAGCACCACCTAGAAAGACCTTATCCCACCAGGCTCCTCTGCCCATGGGATTCTCCAGGCAAGAATGCTGGAGTGGGTGGCCAAGCCCTCCTCCAGGGGATCTTCTCACCCATGGACTGAAGCCATCTCTCTTATATCTCCTGCACTGAATCTTTACATGGGAGGTTCTTTACCACTAGCACCACCTAGGAAGACCTAAAACCCATATACTAGGTCATATTTGCAAAAATTGATCCAGGAGATTAGTGTGGGGGTCTGGCAATGTACATTTCTCACCAGTTTTCAGGTGATTCATATCATTTGTCTGAGGGCAACATTTTCAGTAGCATGGATACAAATAATTTCAAAGGATACTTTTTAATAACACTGATACACTTGCATTTCTTTAAAAAAAAAAGACACGGACTGGTTCTAAAATCGTTACTGAATTTGTTACAATATTGCTTCTGCTTTCTGTTTTAATTTTTTGGCCTCAAAGTACATGAGATCTTAGCTCCCCAACCAGGGATCGAACCTGCACCCCCTCCATCAGAAGACAGAGTCTTAACTACGGGACCCTCAGGAAAGCCCCTATACTTGTACTCCTTCATACTGGAGAGATCACTTGTCACTGGGAAAGGTGCTGGCATATGTGAGGTGAAAACCATGTTTGCATTTAGTACGGCCGTTGCATAGCATTGGTAAAATTCCCATTGATATTTAAGATCCGCAGCTTCATTTCCTAGACAAGGAGCTCTTAAACTTACATGGACACATCAAGCTCTGATAGCTCTTGTTGTAATGGGTCCCCACTGTTCCTATCTTTGGAAGTCATTATGATTCATTCCAAGTATTTAATACTATAATAAAAAGAACACATGGAATCCAAAATTCACAGGAAAATTACATGGCTCTGTTATAATGCAAGGATCTCATTTTTGTTTTTTTTTTTTTTATTCCCATTTAACTAAGGAAGAATGTGTTTCTCATTAATCAGTGTCCTTTTCTTCTGTTTCCAGTTTTAATCTCTCTCTCTCTCACACACACACACACACACACACAACTTTTGTGTGCTGGAGAACACAAGAAAAATGCCACTTTATGTTTGATGGACAAAAAGGGGTGTTGTGATGAATCTCATGCAGCAGGTGTCTGATGGACGATTATTTAATCTTTGCTTGGGGAAAGAGCAATCAAATGGTAGCTGCTGGTATTTGTTTAATAAAAACTCCAGATGTTGACAATGTTTCCCCATGGCCATTGATACATAATGATTTGCACACAGCTGCTAAAAAACCATCAAGCCCAACTACTTGGTGATTGTGACTGGGAAAAACTCTTTTTTTTTTCTTTGTGTGTTTTATGCACAGCCCTTATGGCATGACTCACAGATTTTTTTAAGTGTTAAAAGGAGCCAGCTAAATAAGATTTATTCACATGTATTTTCTCCTGCTTTTATAAGGAGCTCTGTCATACGTTAATGAGGGCATTCGGATGTAACAATAGTAGGGCACCGTTTTAAGTCTCTAGTTAACCTGGAAATGTAATGGGAAATGCATCTTTATGTTTGGGCACCGTTTGGGCAAATTTTTGTTGTGAAAAAATATATAGTCAAACTTGGAACACAGGCGAAGAGAAAAAAGCACAAAGATTTTGTTGATTTGTTAAAAGGCATTCAAATTCAGACTTTCTCAGCATTTGCATTCTTCCTAGAAGTTAAACAAATAGTTTCTTATTTTTTATTATTTACAGTTGGCTAAATGTCAGAAAGGAAACATCTTAATTTTTTTTCCAATATCCGTAGTAATATTTTCAAAAGTTTCTGAGTTGCTTCAGAAGTGATAAATAGATTCCTCCCCGCCAGCCCCACCCAACCCCTTAAAAAAAAGACTAGTTCTGGATTTTCACTTAGTCATGCCCGACTGTTTGCAACCATGGGCTGTAGCCCGCCAGTCTCCTCTGTCCACACAATTCTCAGGCAAGAATACTGGAGTGGGTTGCCATTGACTACGCCAGGGGCTCCTCCTGACCAAGGGATACAACCCTGGTCTCCTGCTTGGCAGACAGACTCTCTCCCAGTGAACCACCAGGGAAGCCCTTCTGGATTTTATAAGATGTGTGAAAATGTAAGAGAACTCTCTCAGAAATGAAAATGCTTGCAGTAACAAATATCACGTGCATTTCTCATTTTTCCTTTCGGCCACTGCATGCGTGAGCTCTTCTAAGATGTAGGTAGTCCTTGTGAGCTGTTGTAGGGGATGAGACTGACTTGAGAGGCAGTAGCAGAGATGCTGTGTGGAAATGCCCTACTACCAAGTGTGGGCCGCAGACTGGGCAGGAGGGGGTGATTCTGATGTATCAATCGTCAGTGGGGAGAGCTTCAGCTCTGTCTGCTCCTCTGAACTTCCCAGTCCTCACATGTGTGTGTGATCAGTCATATCCGGCTCTTTCCAATGCTTTGGATGGTAGCCTGCCAGGCTCCTCTGTCCATGGGATTTCCCAGGCAAGAGTACTGGAGTGGGTGCCATCTCCTCCCGCGGTGTGTCTTCACGACTCAGGGATCGAATCTGTGCGTGCTGGGTCTCCTGCACTGCAGGGGCCTCCTTTACCACTGAGCGAGCCCAGTGGTCACAAGGCGCCTTGTATCTACAGCAGAGTCGGTCTCTCTTTGTCACCACTTCAGAGCCCCTCACTGTTTGAACATGAATGGCCACAGCTACATAAACTGGCACAGAAATCACTACCAAGCTGTATTGTATTGAAAATAATTCATCAGCAGCATTACAGAGTGATTCTAGAGTGCCCATTACGTTCCCAATTGTTGCTGTAACAAATGACCACAAGCTTGTTGGCTTAACACAGCACAAATGTAGTATCTTACAGTTACGGAGGTCACAAGTGGGAGACGGGTGTAACCGGCTCAAAGTGAAGGTGTCGTCAGATCTGAGCACCCTCTGTGGTCTCTAGGGGAGATTCCATCTCTTTGCCTCCCCAGCATCAGAAAAGGCATTCTTTGGCTTAAGGCACTGTTCACCATCTTCCAAACCAGCAAACTAGCGTTTTCGAATCGCTAAGCCTGGTCTGCACTTCCTTTGTTATCTCTCATTGTCTCTTTCTGACTCCCGCCCCCGCCCCGCCCCCCCTTATAGGAATCTTCATCAGCACGCTGGATTCACCTGAATAATCCAGTATAATTTCCCATCACACAATTCTTCATCACTTCTGTAAAGTCCCTTTTGACTCATAAATTGACATGTTCACTCGTTCAGAGACATTAACACAGACATCCTTGGTGGGGGGAGTGGTGGTGATTATGCTCTGCACTAGTGAAGTCACTCAGTCGTGTCCGCCTCTTTGTGACCTCATGGACTGTAGCCTACCAAGCTCCTCTGTCCATGGGATTTTCCAGGCAACAATACTGGAGTGGATTGCCATTTCCTTCTCCAGAGGATCTTCCCAACCCAGGGATCGAAACCGGGTTTCCCGCATTGTAGACAGAGGCTTTACCATCTGAGCCACGAGGGAAGTACTAGAAGTACTCTGTACTAAAAGTGCTATAAAAATTATACAATATCCTTTCAAATTCCAGTTGACACCACTTAACCATGCTCTTTAGAGTTCATTTTAAGGCATTGTCAGTTCAAAAGAAAACAAAGTACAACTATGATCTTTTTTAACGCTTCAAACTGTTCTTTCAAAAAGAAATTTCTTTAGATAGTTAAATGTCACAGAGGCATACGTAACATTACAAAGAACACATACAATTTAAGGCAGCTATTTTGGGCTAAACTGTACTAATTACTACTAATTTGCTGATTATAATATGAAAATTAGAATATTAATGCATATCACTTAACATAAACTGATTTTTAATAAAGAGTACATAATAGAACAGGCATGACTGACATTTTATCTTGAGAGTTCTTTTTACTCCCTGGAGTTTCTTTAATAATGTCATTTTGACTTGATGGTAGAGGATGGTAGCACTGGGAAAGGAAAGGATATCAGAACAGAATATGGCAAGTATAAAATATGGGTCATGCAGTTTTCTAGGTATTCATATTATGCAAGGGAGGGGCATCTCCAAGAGATAAGCAAAGGAAAATGCGTGAATTAAAGATTAGTTTTCTGTGAGTTACTGTGCTTAAGATGTGAGCATTTTCCATTTCTTGAGGACCGTCCATACAGTTCTTGCATGGTGGCGTCGTCAGTTTACATTCCTGCCAAAAGTGGGAAAGGGTTTTCATTTCCCCACATCCTTGCCAATCAACACTTGTTATTTCTTGCCTTTCTGATGATCGCTCCCCTTCTGTAAGCTGTAACGTGACATCTAATCGTGGTTTTGATTAACATTTCCCTGATGATCAGCAATATTGAACTTTTTTTTTCTTTTATGAACCTGTTGGCCATCTGTGTGTCTTCCTGAAAAAAGTGTGTATTCAAATTTTTTGCCCTTTGTAAAATTGGATTGTTCATTTTTTTGCTGTTGAGTTGACTGAGCTCTTTATATATTTTGAATATAAACTTCTTTTCAGATATATGATTTTAAAATATTTTCTCTCATTTAGGAGGCTGCCTTTTGATTTTGTTGTTGATAAAAAATAATCCATACTGTTCAAAGCAACAGATCTGAAAATAATGCATGAGTAAACCAAAATTAGCATGCTAAAATATAAGTCCACATACAAATGTTAAGAGATGGGAGAATAAATAAAAATAGAGCTGAAACATTAAAAAAATTAAGAAATAATAATAAGAAATTTAAACATAAAACTATAAAATTAAGATAATAGAATGTATCTTAAAAGAACACGCAATCCTTAAATTATATAAACTGTTCCAGAGAACTGAAAAATAGAGTTTCCAGATTCATTTTATGAGGCTACCATAGCTCTGATAGCAAAACCAGGCAAGGAGAAATTTTAGGCAAATCACAAAGCTTAGGCAAAAATGTTAAATATAATATCAGCACCCCCCAGCACTCTCACCAAAATGAAAAGAGTCAACAATATATCATCAATGAATGAAATTCATCCTAGGATGACTGGAATGGTATCATTAACGTCAGAATAAAGATACATGAAATCCTTTACATCATATTCACAGATTAGAGGAAAAGGGTAAATGTGATCATTTCAGTAGATAGTAAAACTTGGTTAAATCAACTAGCAATAAATGAAATCAAAACAACGTACCTAGAATCTGAAGATAGATGATATTTTCCTTTGTTTGATAGACAATAGCTTTCAAAAAATCTATCCAAATAATATCTAGTGGTGAAATTTTAAAAACAGTGCCTCAAGTAATGGAAGGGACAAGGGTTAAGACTGTCTCTTATACACATCTAATAGCTTAGCAAAGAAAATTCAGTCAACTTAAACAAAGAAAATATCAATATAAATATATAGTAATAAAAATAATAAAGTATAGGAATTAAAAATATATATGTAAAGCAATCACAAAAATGACTAAAAATTTCCATGAGTGCAAAATGAATAGAGATACAGGTAAATGAATATAACTTGGAAATATAGCTAGACAAGTTAAAATCCAAAGTGAAATTACGTATGATTACAAAATACATAACAACAATAGACCTGCAGATTTCTTGGTATAATAAATACAACTAATTCTTAATATAGATGAAAAAGCGTAACAAGATGCAGACAAATGAAAACAGAGTCCTTGTAGGTGAAATAACCCCAGAGCATAAAGGGCAGGATGAGGCCATCAACGGTAGAAAGTGAAGACTGAGGAAAAGAGTACAAACCATTAACCTCTTGCACTTCAGCTCACATCTGGCAGTTCACACTCTGACCCCAGCCTCTCCTTTCCAGGTTCACCTGTAAACACAGCTGTAGCACTCTATTGAAAACACCTCACACCATTCTCCATAGAGTGAATTCTTAAAGAGTATTGATTCATTGAATAAACTGAAGTTTGAGTCTGTATTAGAACAAATTATCCCCCTACAATATCTATAGATGTAGATAATTCACATCTGTACACACCTAACCCATCCATCACCGACTTCAAAAAAAGTGGAACAGACTTTTTATAAAGTATGTTTGTGTGTATATTCCCACCAAGAGGCTTGTATTTGACAAAGAAAGGACAGAAAGCAATATCTGAGGTTCAGACTTCTTTGATATCAGTTCCTTCAGGAAATACCCCTGGAAAATGAGGAGAGAAAGAGTGTGAGGGACTGATTCAAATAAGCAAAACATTGCTAAAGCCATCCCTTCGTTCATTTAAAGATTCTTCCTAATCACCTACCTTCTAGGCATGTGACAAGCACTGAACATACGTGGCAAAGAGGCTACTGAAATGCCCTGTTGGACAGAACCCATCTTTCCCACAGAAGGCTTTCAGGAGACAGTGTTTTGCATATAACAAGACAGCAACATGTATCGGCAAAGGATGCTGCTCCACAGATGCACAGAGCAACTGCACTCAAGCTGATTGAAAGGTCTGCTTTGCCCTGATGATAAGGTAACTGAGTCCGAAGCATGAGACCATTTGCAAAGCAGGTTTAGGGAGAGAAGGAGGATTGTCTCAAACAGAAGAAATACCGTGGGAAGGGTTCTCACACTGTAACATCCATTGGAAACCCCTGTAGGCTTGATACAGGATAGGCTGCTTGGCCCCGCCCTCAGGGTTCTGAATCAGTGAGTCTGGGCTGGAATTCCTTAACGTGCGTGTCTAATAAGTCACTAGGCGGTACTGATGCTGCTGGCCCAAGGACTAGTTGGAAAACCACTGGCTTAGCATGTAGTAGTGAGGTGACAGAGCATCTGTCAAGGGAGCAATTCAGCATGCTTAAAGGGTGAAAGAGAAGACAGCAAGATCAAGGTGCAGGTGAGAGGCAGACAAAGCACACTCTGGAGTCTCTTAAGTGTTTGCAAAGGGGCTGATTCACAGACAACGGAAACCATCAGCGCTTTTAAGTGGGACGGAACGATGGAGTTGATTTTGTTTTAGTTCAATCCTTCTAGCTGCAGTTAGACTGTGGTCTTCTGAAAGAGTGAAGGTAGGTAGGAAATTCATGTAAAAAGAGATGGGGGTGACCCTGGCAGGGGCAACAGAGGCTAAGCATCACAATGCAGGGGCTGCAGATACCACTGAGAGAATGGTAAACGTGTTGGTTTACGATACTTAAGAGAATAAAGTATGCACACAAAATAGGAGGGGCTGACAGGCTGCTTGGAGTTAAAAAGAAACAAACATCTAAAATCTAACAAAGCAGACTGAATGTTTTGAGGAGATCTAGTAGAGGTATGTGAGATAAATAGTAGCAATTAATTCTGAATATTATGCACAAAATATTTAGAAATTTTAGCACTCTTATGTACAACAATTCTTTCTCAAGAAATCATGATAGAAGTGACATATCTGAAAAGACGTCGTGAAAAACGCAATTACCAAGATTGGTGAAAGAGACCCCTAATTAGACAATGTGTGTGACTTTGAAGTACCTATGATTTGGAATGATACAGAGACTATTTCCAGTTACCAACAGAGAACACAGAAAAAGTGTCAACAAGTAAAAAGATAGACGTATTATGCATGGATCACAAAACTGAGGATTCGTATTTTAAAATATCCACAAAGCTTCATACTTTGGAAAACAAAACACTCACCTTTAAATAATTCTCATGTTAAAAAAGGAAATAACAAAGTACAAAGGGTTTAGTTCTGACTATCCTTGAAAATGGCACCCTACTCCAGAACTCTTGGCTGGAAACTCCCATGGAGGAAGGAGCCTGGTAGGCCGCCGTCCACGGGGTTTGGAAGAATCAGACATGACTGAGTGACTTCACTTTCACTTTTCACTTTCTTGCATTGGAGAAGACAATGGCAACCCACTCCAGTGTTCTTGCCTGGAGAATCCCAGGGATAGAGGAGCCTGGTGGGCTGCCGTCTATGGGGTCACACAGAGTTGGGCACGACTGAAGCGACTTAGCAGCAGCAGCAGCAGCAACCTTGAAAATGTTCTTCCCTGGTGGCTCAGACAGTAAAGAATCTGCCTGCAATGCAGGAGACCTGGGTTTGCTCCCTGGGTTGGAAGATTCCTTTGGAGGAGAACATGGCAACCCACTCCACTATTCTTGCCTGGAGAATCCCCATGGACAGAGGTTCCTGGTGGGCTAAAGTCGATGGGGTTGCCAAGAGTCAAACACAACTAAGCGCGATACAGCACAAGCTTGAAAACATCATACATCAGAATTAGGTTGCAACTACAGCAGTAATTTGAAGGAAATTTGCAGTTTTAAAATATATTCATTCAGTTAGAAAGAGGGTTAAAAATTGTATGATGACTATTTTGTCCAGAGATGTAGAAAAACAGCAAAAGAGTAGGCACAAGAAATACTGAAGTAGGGGAATAATAAACATAAAATCTATCAATTAATTTAGCAGAAGACAGAGTCTAGAGAAAATAATTTTTTAAAAAAATATTATTGTTTTTAGTAAGATGAATCTAATGGGTAAAGCCTTTATGGGATCAGTCAAGGAGATATTAAAAACACATACACACACCAACATTAGAAATATATGACCATAAATTCGATAGCTTAAACAAAATAATAATACAAATAGCCTTCAAACCTATATAAAATAATATTTTTAAAACATATAATTAACATAAAAATTGTTAAGACTGACTGAAAATGAAATACAAACCTTAACCAACCATTTGTGAAACTAAAGCTGTCCAAGCTACGGTTTAACATTTACTCTCCTTTTCACCCACCTCCCACACACAAAACAACACCAGGCCCAGTTTTATAACCAAGTTCTATAAAATCTTAAAAGAACACGCAATCCTTAAATTATATAAACTGTTCCAGAGAACTGAAAAATAGAGTTTCCAGATTCATTTTATGAGGCTACCATAGCTCTGATAGCAAAACCAGGCAAGGAGAAATTTTAGGCAAATCACAAAGCTTAGGCAAAAATGTTAAATATAATATCAGCACCCCCCAGCACTCTCACCAAAATGAAAAGAGTCAACAATATATCATCAATGAATGAAATTCATCCTAGGATGACTGGAATGGTATCATTAACGTCAAATAAAGATACATGAAATCCTTTACATCATATTCACAGATTAGAGGAAAAGGGTAAATGTGATCATTTCAGTAGATAGTAAAACTTGGTTAAATCAACTAGCAATAAATGAAATCAAAACAACGTACCTAGAATCTGAAGATAGATGATATTTTCCTTTGTTTGATAGACAATAGCTTTCAAAAAATCTATCCAAATAATATCTAGTGGTGAAATTTTAAAAACAGTGCCTCAAGTAATGGAAGGGACAAGGGTTAAGATGATGACTGCGGAGGCAGAACATTGTATCCAAGGCTGTAGACAGTAAAACAAAATACAAGTAAGTAAATAAGTATTTAAATAAACACGTGAAAAGAAAAAATGAAATTTCTGTTACCCCCCAAAAGTGACCATACAAGAGTTTATACAAGAGAATATGAGATTATACAAACAACAACAGCATTCCTGTAACTAAGAAACGTGCAGATATATAGGTACAATGAAAATATCATCAAATGCTGCTACATACCCAAGTTGTGAAAATCTTACAAATATGTTATTTGTATTTCATTTTAATACATTTTTATTTTAATATTTGTATTTTAATGTATTTTTATTTCAATAGATATAATTTATCAAAAATAGATTGTATTTAAAATATTTGTATTTTAATAAATGTAAGAACTTGTCAAAGCACATTTTAATATTTTGTCTTTGTCATATTCTTATATGCTTTTCAACATATTTTAAGTAGTTTATACTTTTAAAACTATAATGGAGAATAAAAATACAATAAAATGCATATATTGTAAGTATACAAAATCATTGACACTTTGCCATAAAGGCAGGGCTACTTTTGTGTACACAGCATGTGACATAATTCCCTACCAAGAGTAGACACTCAATAAAATTTAGCTGCACTCATGACATCATACACAGGGAAAGCAATAGTACTCACACCTTCCTGAAACAAGCTGGACACATCATTGCTACAGTTTCTTAGCCACATTGCTACGGTAGGGCTGATGGGGCAATATTAAAATGTCTTGTCGTTCTCGAATGCCTGTAGTCAGGGTGGCATACCAACTCAATTAGAAATTAATTTCTGAAAAATGTGCTCCACAGAGAAGCACAAGCAAAGCAAAGCTGCCTCTACCAACACCGTCGTGTCTGGTGAGGAGTGTGGGCGCTTGGTGTACCAGTGTGGCCCCTATCACAGGCTCAGCACCCCCTTGGAGCTTAGATCCAGAGACACAGGTGCTTTGCCAGACGTGTAAGATCAGAGAAGGCATTTTATGAAAATCTCCCAGTGGTTTATCTATCACTTGAAGGCCTCAGCTATAAAAAAGAATGTGAGAAATCCAGGTGGTTCTCAGAGGAAAGAATAAGCATCTAATTAACACATCAAACTTTGTATTCATTTTCTATAAATATAAGCATAAAGAATAAGAGCGTGCTTCTTTAAAAAAAAGGCCACTTTCATAAAAGGCACCTGTCTGGTTTAACTGGACATGGGCTTGAATTTTTGAATTAAAATGAGTTTGAATATTTTAAATTTCTTATCTTCTACCCAATTTCAATCAGGAGATGGTAAGTCAGTTATCAGAGATCTTAGGATTTTCTCAGTAAATATTAACTCTCTTCCATGGTAGCACTTTTCACATCTCACCCTCTTCCAGCAGGTACGATTTCTTGCCAAAGAGAGTTGACTGTGACTATTTTTTTCACATCAACTTTCCCTACAAAAATGTGATGCTGCAGCTTATTTTACACTTTGCTTTTCATTTTTTGGTGAAGCTTCAATTCTACACAATCTTTCTTCTGATCTCTATAATGAAAGTTCTGTTATGAACTGCAGAACACCAGAAATTTGTCTGCAAAAAGATGCATCCTAGTCAGAGAGCATAAAATGTTCCATCTTGAGTTTTGATGAAAAGCTTAGAAAACTGAAATTGATTCAGATGAAGCTATACTTTCCTGGTGAACCGCCCTAATTTCAGAGTTTCAATTTTATGGAGAGTGCATGAATTTGATAATCAGTAATTTCTAGGCATGCGGATTGAATGTTTAAAAGAATCAGTACTATGCTTAGATAAAATTAGAAAATATGAAATAGGATCAAATATATTTAAAGCTTGTAGTATTAATAATCCTAAACAAAAGACAAATGGGAGTTTAGGATTATCAGATACAAACTATTATATGTAAAATATATAAATAACAATGCCCTACCTAGTCGATGAACTATATTCAGTACCTTGTAATAACCTATAATAAAAATATGAAAATAACATATATATATAACAGAGTCAACTGAGTCATTTTGCTGTGTACTAGGCTTCCCAGGCAGTGCTAGTGGTAAAGAACCTACCTGCCATTGCAGTAGACATGAAAGATGTGGGTTTGATCCCTGGGTCAGGAAGACCCCTTGGAAAAGGGCATGGCAACCCATCCCATTATTCTTGCCTGAAAAATCCCATTGACAGACGAGCCTAGTTGGCTACAGTCCATCGAATCACAAGAATCAGACACGACTAAAGCAATTTTGCAAGCACACAGAAACTAATACAACATTATAAATCAACTATACTCCAGTAAAAAGTACAGTAAAAAAAAATTAAAAAGACAAAGATACTTATGATCAAGAATTTGCTAATATAGTTATGATACTTGTGAAGGCTATTTCTTAAGATCATAGTACTCTTCAGACATTTTATCTTATCTCAGCAAGATTTAGCTCAAGAAATGCATACTAAATACATATACAATTAATACATATACAATCAATATAATACATTCTATGAATAATTCAAAGATAGAAATATGAAGTCTGATTTATTTTGCTGAAATTTTGTTTCTTACAGTTGTGAGTGTATTGTTGTTGCCCTTTATGATATCAATACCAAGAGGACAACTCCTTAATTTTATTATCCCTCAGAAGACAGCTGTGAAGTTAACACCAGCTTTAGCAGGAAAATAAGAGAAAATAAAATTGTGCTAAACTTCAGCCCTATGCTTTCTATAAATAAATTATACAATTCAAATATGGTGATCCCTTAGTGAGTGATATTGATGAAATCATGGGAATAAATAGAATGATCAACTATTTAAAAGACTTCTTCACTTTTGGTTTAGCAACAAAAGGTAAGGAGTCTAGAGCTTGTCACTTTCCTGCATACAACTTGAAAAATCCTAGGAAAAAAACTGAACTCCAGTGACTTTACTTGGACTGTTCAGAGACTGAGAATTCAGGTCAATTCGCCACCCGAAAATCTGAAGAGACAGGGCAACACAGAGAATTACAGACTTGGTCAGTTTCCCAGCAGCAGGGACCAGTGGAGTCATAAACCTCCTGGAATGTGATGGAAACTGAAGACTTACCGTTGGTCAGAGTGTAGACCAGCGTGAGAATGAGGACATTCTGGACGCTGATGACTTTAGGGAGGGTTCAACATTTTCATGGTATTTACCTCCAAGAACTCCTATGAGCTTCACATAGAGAAGAGCCCAGAAAACAATAAAAATAACAGTAGCAACACAAAAACTTCAGAGTTTCCAGCAGTACCTTTCATTATGAAGCATGTGTGGAGAGAAGGAGGGGAGAGAAGTCATTTTGAAACAATCCCAGATGTTTACCCGACTCGAGGGACGGAAATTAGCCAACAAACGTCAAAGTTATGATTTTTCCAGTAGTCTCAATAAAAATAACAGCAGCAACACAAAAACTTCAGAGTTTCCAGCAGTACCTTTCATTATGAAGCATGTGTGGAGAGAAGGAGGGGAGAGAAGTCATTTTGAAACAATCCCAGATGTTTACCCGACTCGAGGGACGGAAATTAGCCAACAAACGTCAAAGTTATGATTTTTCCAGTAGTCTTGCACAGGTGTGAGAGTCGGACCTTAAAGAAGTCTGAGCACCAAAGAAATGATGCTTTTTGAATTGAGTTGCTGGGGAAGACTCTTGAGAGTCTCTTGAACTGCAAGGAGATCCACCAGTCCATCCTAAAGGAGTTCAGTCCTGAATACTCATTGGAAGGACTGATGCTGAAGCTGAAGCTCCCATACTTTGGCCACCTGATGCAAAGGGCTGACTCATTGGAAAAGACTCTGTCACTGGGAAAGATCGAAAGCAAATGGAGAAGGAGTCGGCAGAGGATGAGAAGGTTAGTTAGCATCCTGACTCTATGGACATGAATCTGAGCAAACTCTGGGAGATAGTGAAGGACAGGGGGGCCAGGCCTGCTGCAGCCCACAGGGTCACAGAGAGTTGGACACAACTTAGCAGCTGAACTAGAACAGCAAAACACGTTTGTCTTCCTGCCTCAACTAAGCTGTTGGGGTGAAGTTGAGAATGAATAATGAAGTTCACAGCCAAACCACATAGGAGCACCAAAACATCGACCTTTAAGAATAATATTACAGAGTGTTCCTCTTACCCCCTTCACATTACTATCATATCAACCGCTAATGGCCTTATATCAAATGCAAAAAGACAAAAGAAAGTAAAATGTATACAGATCAAGAATGAAGAAATTAAACTTTCTTTTTGGGGGCACATGCCATGATTTTCTATATAGAAAATTCTAAGAAGATAGCAAATAAAAAACACCTGCAATTCATAAGTGACAGCAAAGTCAACAGTTACAACATTAGTGTACAAAAGTTCATTGATTTCTTGTATAGGAAAATGAAAAATTGTAATTCACATAATTACAGGTGGAACACACAGTATCAAAAAATAGTATACCTAGGTGTAAGTCAAGTATCATTATATATATACAAATATGTATATATAAACTCTGATATAAAGAAAGACCTAAATTTATGGAAAGATGTTTCATTTTCTAGAATTGAAAGACTCAATGTTAAGATATTAATTATTTCCTAAGTGGTTTACAACTACATTACTATTACAAGAAAAATAGCTGTGCTATGGATAAGAACAAACTGATTCTTGTGTTTATATCGAGAAGCAAAAGATCTAAACTCCCTAACACAATACTGAAGAACAAAGCTAGAGGTCTGATGCTCCCAACCCTAAGACATACTGTACAGAGACAAAAATTAAAGCAGATTAGCATTGGAAAAAGCATGCAAGGTATGTCACTGGAGTAGAATAGAGACCCCAGAAACAAGGCAGATCTTCTTAAAATATGTAATCAACTGATCTTTGACAAGGGTGCAAAAGGAATGCCAGAAAAAAAATTAGTCTTCTCAATAAATGATGACTAAAAAATTGAGTCTAAAAAACAACAAACACCTGCACATAGAACTTAGAAATTCACAGAAATTACCTCAAAATGTATGACATACATGGATAAATGTGATATGGATATATGAAATACAGCATCACAAAGCTTCTAGAAGAAACCATTGGAGAAAATCTCCCTGACTTTGGGGTTTGTGATAAGTATTTAGATACAACAACAAAAGCACGATTCATAAAAGAAAAAAAATATATATATATACGTAATTAAAAATTTTTCTCTGCAAAGACATTCTTGAAAGAATGAAATATGAAGCCACAGGCTAGGCAACTATATTTTCAAACCTCATATTTAATAAAGGACTTGAATTGAAGATAGAGCAAAAAATTAATGTAAAAATGGGCAATGGTTCTGAACAAACACAGTGCAAAAGACACTGAGATAGATAAATAAACATGTGCCAGATGCTCAACATCATTTTTCTTCAAGGAATTGCAAATTGAAACCGTAATGAGGCATGGCTAACTTCTATTAGAATAGCTAAAATTGAAAAAACTGACAATACCAAATTCTGGGGAAGATGGGGAAAAACTGGAATGCTCATTCACTGCTGGTGGGCATGCAGATGAGCACAGACACTCTGGAAGGCAATATGGTAGCTTCTCATAATTAGACATAATTGTCTTATACAACACAGCAACGGGCTCCAAAGTAATTCCCAAACTGATCTGAGAACTTAGGTCCATGCAAAACCTATACAGTAATACTTATAGTAGCTTTACTAATTGCCCTAACTAGAAGCAACCACAGAGAAGGCAATGGCACCCCACTCCAGTCCTCTTGCCTGGGAAATCCCATGGATGGAGGAGCCTGGAAGGCTGCAGTTCATGGGGGCGCTGAGGGTTGGACACGACTGAGCGACTTCACTTTCACTTTTCACTTACTTTCATGCACTGGAGAAGGAAATGGCAACCCACTCCAGTGTTCTTGCCTGGAGAGTCCCAGGGAAGGTGGTGCCTGGTGGGCTGCTGTCTGGGGTCACACAGAGTCAGACACGACTGAAGTGACTTAGCAGCAGCAGCAGCCTTTAAGAGGTGACAGGTTAGGCCAGCTGTCATACATTGGAAGACTAGCCAGTGATAAAAAGAAAGAGACAGCAAGCAACAAAAGACACTGAGGAAGTTTAAATGGGTATTAAAACGAAAGAATCCAGTATGAAAAAGCTACATGCTGTATGATTCCAAAACGATGTGGCTACAAAAAGGAAAACAAATGTATAGAAATAAATATATTACACTTATATATAATAAATAATAAATTCATTACTGCCGAGCCACCCATCGGAAAAGTGGCTCAGCAGTAAAGAATCTGCCTGCAGTGCAGGAGCTGCAGGAGTCAGGGGTTTAATCCCTGGGTTGAGAAGATCCTCTGGAGGAAGGCATGGCAACCCACTCCAGTATTCTTGTCTGGAGAATTCTATGGACAGAGGAGCTTGGCAGGCCACAGTCCATGGGTCAAAGAGTCGGACAAGACTGAAGCTACTGAGCATGCACAGCTGGAGCTACGGAGAGGGTGAGGGTGTGTGTGTGTGTGTGTGTGTGTGTGTGTGTGTGTGTGTGAGAGTGTGTGTGTGTGTGAGAGTGTGTGTGTGAGTGTGTGTGTGTGTGTGAGAGAGTGTGTGTGTGTGTGTGTGTGTGTGTGTGCGTGAATTGAGAGTGGCCTAAAGAAATTATATCCTAGTAGTAGAGTCCATCAGGTCATTATCTCTAATACCACATTTTAGTAATATGAACCAAGACCACTTGGATGGATGAGATTAATTCTAGGGCTAGGCAGAAAATACTTAAAATGAGTTTAGTGTTGCAGGGTTAAGAAATTAGGAAAATAAAAAAAAAAAAATCCTATTGATGAGATAAACTTTATTTTTTTTTCAATTTCAAACATTTTGTTTACATTGAGCCAGGCACACTGCTAGCTTCTTGCACTGATTTCCAATTTCTACAATCAGCAGTTTCCAGACCTGCAAATTAGACAGTTTACCTAGATCATTATAAGGTACATTACAGATTAGAAAGCAAAATTGTAGTTCAAACAAATTATAAAGTTAGAAATCAGACAAAGATGTGCATAACTCACGGTTTATCTATTTCCAGATAACCCCAGAGGCTCTTGTATTAGAAATGACCCATTCAGAATTGTTAAGATATGTCTGTGATAGTAGTAAAAACAAGAAAGTGAAATAAACTTTTAAAGGTAAAATGAAATTTTCCTGTGACTTTAAGTTAGGCATCCACTATTATTTGGGGGACAGGTTCCACATTTGTGACAATTCATGATGGACTGCCTTTTTAACAAAATCCATCATATGATAAATTATACCACAACACTGAAGTAAAAGAGTAATAACTATTATTTCATAATGAAGAAGTATCATAGGCACTGGAAAAATCTGATTCATTCATCTTAAGAAGCTATTGTACCCAAGACTATAAAAGGTTTAACACTAAAGATTGCAGGAACAACGACGAGAACAGCCAAGATCTCAGTAATGTAAAAAATATGTCCACCGATGCTTTCTCACAGAATATCAAACAATTTTATTCAAAAATGGGTACTTACTCATGCAAATTAATGATAATTACAAAATAAATCATAATAGCATCCAAAAATCTATACTCTTCTTAATATATTTAGTACATTATTCATATTGATGGATAATGATTTTTCCAACTATCAGAAAATAGGTACAGCTTGACTTTAATGTTTGATATATGGTAGCATTTATTTATTTCCAAATTTCTTGAAGATTGTGAAAATGGAATGGTGAAAATAACCATGAGACTGTCTTCTGCACAATTGGCATATCAATAGGGACAGCTGTTCTTCTCTGGATTTATGCCACCTATACAATTTAATTGCATTCAAAAATAGTTTGAAGCGTTGCTGCTAGAAGCAAAACCAAACTCGCAGATCAGTTTTATGCAGATTCACTTGAACGTTGTAGACTTTGCTGTCAACAGCCATCCTCCATGTTTGACCTTACAAAATGTCTTCTTGATGATCACAGTAGTGAAAGTATACATCAGTATTTAATTATTTGAACTTGAAACATGATTTAGCTGCATTCACTTGGATTTTATTTGCAAAAAGATAGCAATATCGAGTGGTACTAGTGTAAAGAATTTGCCTGCCCATGTAGGAGATGTTAGAGATATGAGGTTGATCCCAGGGTCAGGAAGATCCCATGCAGAGGGGCATGGCAACCCACTCGAGTGTCTTTGCCTGGAGAATCCCATGGACAGAGGAGCCTGGTGGGCTACAGTCCACGGAGTCACAAAGAGTCAGACAGGACTGAAGTGACTTAGCACCCTCACACAGATTAATTAAGATGTAGCTCATTAATCACAATTTCAAAAGAGTTTGGTGGTACTTCTGTCCACACTTTGGGTCAGTGATATAACTTAATAGGGGGCTACTAAGGTCTTTTTTCTTTTATTTTATAATTTGAAATTACTGAGCTTTTTAATGCACAGTGATATGTCATACAGTATTTATTTTCTTCTGCTTCTGTAGGGCATTAAATGGAAAACAAAAAAACAAAGAACCATGCCGGGACAAGAGTCATGTGGACCTAATTTTGGTCATTTGAATCTTCTATCATCACCATTACTCTTCCAAGTAATTGTTGCGATGGTTTGTTTCCTGCATGCAGAGAAGGCTCGTCTTCAGACTGTTACTTTTTTATCCAATCATTTTCTTTTTCATAGACTTCGAGTTAGGGTTTTGCGTGAATGTGCTCAGTTATTAAGAGCGGATTCTTTGGGCATCCGGCCACGATGCTTGGAATGTCTGCAGATGGCCACACCGATTTTAACTGCTCTGCTACACAATGTAGATTGTTTTAGTGTCAGGCTGTCACTGGGTGAAAATAACCTTAAACCCTTTGGCCTTTCTTATCTTTTGTTTCTTATTATTTTAAATCTCCATTGCACTCACAGGAGTTTCCTATAGTTCTAAGAAATGAGAAGCAAAACACACACACACACACACCTTATAGACTCACATTTCTAAGTAAGGGTCTCTTTCTGAGGAACGTTATCTTTTTGTTAAGTGTACTTTTCTGCTTCTAAAAAAGTTTGAAATTTGATAAGAGTGAAAAAAGAACTGCTATGTTTACCTTAAAACAAATAGTAGGTGAGCTGTAACGGTGCTCACGTTGGTCCACAAAACTAGGTCTAACAGCTGGAGGTGGAATATAAACGTACATCCTTATAAATCTTTATCTTCTATTTAAAGAGTGAGCAGAGAAATGAAACTCTTTTTGAAAAGAGTTTAATTCCAGAAAAAAATGTTTTGTTTTTTTTCCAGTTGATGCCTGTGTGTTCTTTACTTTGTGCCTGCGCTGTGTTCATTAATCTACTTATACAAACACTTAGATAGCTATTCTTTGTTACAATTCTTTTTTTGTTAAATATTCAGGTCAAATTACGAAAAGGAAAACTCTCGGAGAGAAAGCATCTATGTATTAAGGGTACAAGTAATCTTAAGGTATAAAACCTGCACCAGCCTCACCACTGCTCTGACCTAGAACTGATTTGCAACTCCTCAGTTTTCTGCTTATATCTCTGTTTTATGAAATCTTGAAGGAAGTAACTGTGCGTTGTTCACTAGCGAAATCCCCACATGGTCTAGAACACATTCTTAGCCATGAGGAAAATGCAGGCATTCAAGGGTTTAAAAAATAAAATTAGCAAAGTGATTTTTAAAAGTCCATGTTAATTCAGCTCTGGAACCAAGTGATGGAAAAAAAAGGTGAACTTTTTAGCATTTCATATAAAATATTAAAGTACCAGATAAAATTGTTAGAATTCCAGACAGAGAATTAGATAATATCAGAACATAGTAAAGTCAAATTGAAGACTGGAACACAATGCTTCTAGCCACAAAACATTTAAAAAATCATTTATAATACATTTATTCTAATAGAAGATGCTTCCTCCTTTCATGTTTGAGTAGATGTTAAGGGAAAAACAAGTTAATATATAAAAGAAGTATTTGAATAAATCAGGCCATCAAAAACATTAAGCTATCAAAGTTTCAGGTTTCTGGAAATCAAGAGAAAGTAACATCCTATAAATCAAAAAACTAATTATAAAAAGAAAATTGCAAAGTATAGCAGGAGATCTACTCATGATTTATTTGGAATTTCTCCTTTGATTCAGATAAAAGTTTCTTTTGTAGTTCAGATTAGCATCGTAAGATTGATGGCACACTTAGATAATACTTTTTTCAAACTCGTTCCTTTGGATATTAAGACCATTAAGGTGACCAGTAAATTGCTGAAAACTGATTACAGTCACAGAGACACCTAATAACTGCAAACCTGAAGCAGCCCTTCCCTTCTCTCCCAGGTCCGCTATTCTGTGATTCTTCCTCTCCCACTTCCTCGGTGGTCTCATCAGGGTCTCGGGTGCCACCCACATCTGGCAACTCCACCTCCAGCCAAAAAGTCATGTCCTTAAAATGGCATTGCGTTGTCTTCCTCTTCACCTGACTCCTAAAAACATCGTTTGTTTTTAACATCAAGCAGACGATCAGCTCTCTTATTTTTTGTGCCTTTTTCATTCCTAAGCAGTCTATCAGTCTTTCACTGGTATTCACAGGCCCCTCCTTCCAGTGCCCCTGCTGGGGTCTTTTCCATTCCTTTTACATTCTTATCCTACTTACCTTCACTCTTTCCAAAGACCACTCTCTAACTTCAGCTAGAAAGACTGAACCAAAACAAAATGAAGTCAGTCCTTCCTTTCCACTTGAACCTTGAATGACTTTCCATTGTCTGTAAATCATTCTCTTTGCAATAACTCAAGAGAGGCTCCACTGTGTGGTTTCAGCCTGCCTCTCACCTACTTCTTGATCTTGCTGCCTTCTCTCTCTCATTTAAGAATGCTGAATTGCTTAATTGACAAATTCTCTTTCATCTCACTGCTATACTCTAAAGCCAGTAGCTCTCAGAGTAGGTCTGTGGGCCAACTGCCTCAGTGCTATCTTATAGTTTCCAAATTAATTTCTGCTCCAATTCCTTGGACAGAAAGGAGATCAAACCAGTCAGTCCTAAAGTTTTCCCTGAATATTGATTGGGAGGACTGATGCTGAAGCTGAAGCTCCCATACTTTGGCCACTTGATATGAAGAACTCACTCATTGGAAAAGATCTTCTCTCATTTAAGAATGCTGAATTGCTTAATTGACAAATTCTCTTTCATCTCACTGCTATACTCTAAAGCCAGTAGCTCTCAGAGTAGGTCTGTGGGCCAACTGCCTCAGTGCTATCTTATAGTTTCCAAATTAATTTCTGCTCCAATTCCTTGGACAGAAAGGAGATCAAACCAGTCAGTCCTAAAGTTTTCCCTGAATATTGATTGGGAGGACTGATGCTGAAGCTGAAGCTCCCATACTTTGGCCACTTGATATGAAGAACTCACTCATTGGAAAAGATCTTGATGCTAGGAAAGACTGAAGGCAGGAGAAGGGGATGACAGAGGATGAGATGGTTGGATGGCATTGCTGATTCAATGGACATGAGTTTGAGCAAGCTCAGGGAGTTGGTGAAGGGCAGGTAAGCCTGGCCGGGCTGCAGTCCATAGGATGGCAAAGAACTGGACATGAGTGAGCAACTGAAGTCGGACACGACTGAGCGACTTCACTTTCACTTTTCACTTTTATGCATTGGAGAAGGAAATGGCAACCCACTCCGTTATTCTTGCCTGGAGAATTCCAGGGACGGGGGAGCTTGGTGGGCTGCTGTCTATGGGGTTGCACAGAGTCGGACACTACTGAAGCGACTTAGCAGCAGCAGCAGCAGAGCAACTGAACAACAACAAATTCCTAATCAAATTGTTGTCTCCTTTTTTGGAGATCAGTGATCCTATTTTGAGACAGAGTTCTTGGGTCACGGTTTACTTTTCAGGTACCCAGAATAACCTTTGGGCTAAGAACCATCCTGGCATTTCATGAGAAAACTGCATAAAGAAAGTGAGACAACTCAAAAAATGTGACCAGATTTCACCAGCCTTATATTTAATAATGCAGCTCTAATTTGAACTATTCAAGCAGGCAGCATTATTTCCATAAAAAAGTATAGTGCGAGGTGTGTAGGTGGAATCTTTCACTTTTAATTTCACTGGAGATATCCCCAAAGAAAAGTTGCAGACTCTAGATGGGAAATAGAAACATTAAAAAAAAATTGGATTAAAATTCATCAGTTAATTTTCATCTAACATAGCAGACTATGTTAGAAATAGCTTACTCTGAGTGACTCATGGTGTAACCATAAAAACATATATGGTGTGGAAAGATTTCTATCTGGAGAAGTAAAAATGATACAATTATTCATTTTCACCATGTTTAAGATGGCAGGCATTGCAAGCAACAAGGAAAAATTATATTGATGATTAATTCATTCTAGTTTGAGTTGATTCATAACTCCCTGAAAGTGAAAGTCACTCAGTTTTGTCCAACTCTTTGCGACCCTATGGACTATAGAGTCCAGGAACTCTCCAGGCCAGAATCCTGGAGTGAATACCTGTTCCTTTCTCCAGGGGATCTTCCCAATGCAGGGATCATACTCAGGTCTCCTGCACTGCAGGTGGATTCTTTACCAGCAGAGCCATCAGGGAAGCTCAAGGCCACTGCAAAAATATATTGAAGTCCTAACCCCCAGTGCTTCTTAGTTACCTTATTTGGGATTTAGGTCTTTACAGATGTAATGAGTTAAAATGAGGTCAAAGAAGAGGCAAGCTTCCCAGGAGGCACTAGTAGTAAAGAATTCGCCTGCCAAAGAGGGGACAAAAATGACTCGGGTTCGATCCCTGGGTTAGGAAGATCTCCTGGAGGAGGGCATGGCAACTCAATCCAGTATTCTTGTCTGGAGAATTCCGAAGACAGAGGAGCCTGGTGGGCTGCAGTGCTTGGTGTTGCAAAGAGTCGAACATGAGTACGGCGCTAACGCTAAGTGCGCATACCTGCTCAGCGGCTTCAGTCACGTCTGACTCTACTACTCTATGGACTGTAAGCCACCAGGCTCTTCTGTGCATGGGATTCCCCAGGCAAGAACACCAGAGAGGGTTGCCAGGCCCTCCTCCAGGGGATCTTCCTGATCCAGGGATCTAAATGGCCTCTCTTATGTCTCCTCCACTGGCAGGTGGGCTCTTTACCACCAGCGCCACAGGGGGAGCCGCAACACTAATAGTCGCTGTAATACAAATAGCACGCACCAAAATGCCTGTGAGGCGCATAGCTATAGTACGCACTTGAAAAGCTTTAAAGCTTTTCATAAAAAAAGACAAATATTGTAATAAGAAAATCGATATCAACAAATCTTAAGAGGCACATTTCCGTGGCTTATTTTAAAATGTGTGTGACAGAGCACAGTATAGAAAGCAAGGACATAGTTTTTAGAACAGACTGGGTGAATCTGCCCACAGATCCCAGCTAACAGGATCCATCACCTTACTATGAGTCCAACACAAGCTTTCAAGGATGCCAGAGTGTGGGAACAGAGGTGTCAAGAATCACACATCAGTTCTGAAAAGCTTCCACCTCGAAGTGCTGTGTTCTCATGTCACTCAAGTATAATTACCTCCTAGAGGGTGGAGAAGTCTATTCCTCCAAGCTCTGAAAGGAAAGAAGAACCCAAATACTGATGAATTCAGTAATCTTTGTCTCAACAAGAAGATACAATTATCATACGTACTTGACAAGAATTATATGTAGGCGCCTCTAATATATATTACTGTGTATGAGTGTGTGTGTGTGTGTGTGTGTGTGTGTGTGTGTGTGTGTGTACTATGTGCTTAGTCACTCAGTCATAACTGACTCTTTGTGCCCCATGGACTGTAGATCACCAGTCTTCTCTGTCCATGGGATTCTGCAGACAAGAATACTGGAGTGGGTTGCCATTTCCTTCTCCAGCAGATTTTTCTGACCCAGGGACGGAATCTGCATCTCTTGCATTGAAGACAGATTCTTTACTTGCTGAGTGATGGGGGATGCCCAGTACTATAATTATTTACTATATCCCAGGAGATATTATGGAATATATGTGGTATTATAGGGGCTCAGTCAACTCAGTTCAGTTATTCATTAATATCTGACTCTTTGCAACGCCATGGACTGCAGCACGCCAGGCCTCCCTGTCCATCACCAATACCCAGAGCATGCTCAAACTCATGTCCATCAAGTTGGTGATGCCATCCAACCATTTCATCCTGTTTTGTCCCCTTCTTCTCCTGCCTTTAATCTTTCTCAGCATCAGGGTCTTTTCCAGTGAGTCAGTTTTTCACATCAGGTGGCCAAAGTATTGGAGTTTCAGCTTCAACATCAGTCCTTCCAGTGAGTATTCAGAACCGATTTCCTTTAGAATTCAATGCTTTGATCTCCTTGCAGTCCAACGGACTCTCAAGAGTCTTCTCCAATACCATAGTTCAAAAGCATCAATTCTTCAGTGCTGATCTTTCTTTATGGTCCAACTCTCACATCCATACATGACTACTGGAAAAACCATAGACTTGACTAAACAGAACTTCGTTGGCAAAGTAGTCTCTTTTTTTTAATATGCTGTCTAGGTTGGTCCCAGCTTCTCTTCCAAGGAACAAGTGTCTTTTAATTTCATGGCTGCAGTCCCCATCTGTAGTGATTTCCAATTCCAAGAAAATAAAGTCTCTCACTATTTCCACTGTCTCCTCATTCATTTGCCATGAAGTGATGGGACAAGATGCCATGATCTTAGTTTTCTCAATGTTGAGTTTTAAGCCAGATTTTTCACTCTCCTCTTTCACTTTCATTAAGAGGCTCTTTAGTTTTTCTTTGCTTTCTGCCATAAGAGTGGTATTTCATCTGAATATCTGAGGTTATTGATATTTCTTCTTGCAATCTTACCAGCTTGTGCCTCATCCAGCCCAGCATTATGGGGGTATACACACAAATACAAATACACACACACACACACCCTACACAACCCAAACAGTAACACAGTTTTATTGAAAAGAGTTCAAAGACCGAGAGTATAATTCTAGCTCTCACTTCCAGAGTGTCTTAGGAGAAACAACGTAACCTCTCAATATCTCAGTCCTCTCCAGGTATTGAGTAAGGAATATAAAAAAGAAAGCAAATATATTTAATATTCAGGATCTTTAGATGAATTCTGTGTTTAAACTTATTTCATGAATGACTCTTGGTGATTTACCTAAACGTTCTGAACCCCAGTTTGTTTAATTATAAAATGGAGATACAGCACATACATGAATGGTTGCTGTAAGTGTCAAATAAAGTGCGCTGTGTGCTTCACAAGGTGTTCTGAGTTTGTAAGTTATTATCAAGTACGAGGAATAACGCTTACTTCACATGGTTGTCTGAGGCTGAAGTAAGGTGACACAGGTGATATTACCAGGGCAGCCCTTGGTGTATAGTATCCCTCAGTCCTCAGCAATCAGATGTCCGAATCACAACTTCACAATGCACTCTGTAATAGGTTGCTTCACATAAGATGATTACCATCAGATTGATTCAGATTGCCATGTCTTAGAGCTTTTATGGATAAGGGCAATACATCTATGGTAAACAGGAAAGCAATAAATACATTTCACAAACATAGATTTTACCCACTTAATTTCTAAACAGTGAGAAGGACCATCAATATATGTGACGTGATGATCACATTAAGAACATTAATTTACTGACATAGCCCATGCTTGATAAGAAGCAGAAAATAAAGTAAATATGAAGATTGCAATAGTGATCATCTCAACTCCTTTCACACTGTGGCTCCACTTAGAGTTCTTGCTGTATGATCTTTGAGATATTTATGCTTCAGTGCATAATAGCTTTTAAAGTGTGATCATAATGTTTATGTTGTTTATTATATAACTTTTGAAAGGGCTTCCCTGATGGCTCAGTGGAAAAGAATCTGCCTGTAAAGTAGGAGACACAGGAGACACAAGTTTGATCCCTGATTAAGGAAGATATCTTGGAAGGAAATGGGAATCCACTTCAGTATTCTTGCCTGGAAAGTTGCATGGACAGAGGAACCTGGCAGGCTATAGTCCACAGAATCACAAGAGTTGGACATGACTGAGTGACTAAGCCACCACCAAAAATGAAGGCTAGTGTCTCAGAAATCTCAACATCAGATGAGACAGAAGGAAAATTAAAATAAAGTCATAATGGAATAAAGAAATGAAGTAGAAAACTTAGGATTCCAAAAGTCTTCCTTGATCATGCTATTGAAAATAAATCAAGAGCTTGCATTTTGAAAACAAGATTTAGGAAAACGATTATTTTCAGAGGCATCATTACATATATAAATGAGAATCAAATATCTCAACCCGCCATGCATTATTTTGCATCACTGAAAGGAATTCGGAGATGGATGTAATCTGCCATAATGAATGAGCAACGTTCTGATTATCAGAGCAGAGCAGGTAAGGGAAAGCGTTTCAAAAACATCCCCAGTTACTTGTGATGATAAGAGATACCTGAAGAAAATCATAGAGACAAGATGATGATCTCATCCAGAAGGTTGCTTTATAAGAGCTTTATTTATAACAGATGTCTACATTTAGGCTTAGAGAAGAGACTGCAAGGTAGTAAGTGTGTTCCCTGACAGTTCTACAAGTCACCCAGAAATGGACATGCTGACTATAAATGTTAACAGGAAACAGCAAATATACCATCATAGGAAGAAACAGCTTTAGGGTATAGGAATTAAGCAAGCCCTCTGAAAAGAATCCTGCTTTTTCTTTGCCTTCTGGACATCACTCAATACTGCTTTCTTTTCCGATGTCTGGCATATTTGTTGATACTCAAAAGATCTGCAGGAATACCTCTGAACGTGTAAGGTTCAGGCTGGTATGGTGGTTTAGTCACTAAGCTGTGTCCAACTCTTGTGACCCTGTGGACTGTAGCCCACCAGGCTCCCCTATCCATGGGATTTCCCAGGCAAATACTAGAGTGGGTAACCATTTCCTTCTCCAGGGGATCTTCCTAACCCAGGGACTGAACCTGGGTCTCCTGCATTGCAGGCTGATTCTTTATCTGCTGGGCCACCAGGGAAGCCCTCAGCAACTGTTATTCTACTAACACTGAAATACAGATCGGAAGCAATGAGTACACTGAGGATTTTTCTAAGCCCTCAGTTTCCTATTGGTCTCACATTGACTGGACTTTTGCCATTTCTTTCAAAGTATGTGAACTTCTTGTAAGACCAGAGGGAAAGCTCATTGAAAGGAACTCTTCTCTCCCCCTGGGCACCACATGACTGAGACTACAAGTCTTAATAATGAATCACACTCTCTTCACTGCGATTCAAAGACCCAGCATGCATGCAAGTCAGAACGACTTTGGGCGAATGAACTAGATTAATCACTATTGACTTGTAAGAATACCAAGAATCACCTGACCCCAGGAGGGTTGTCAGAATTATAGTTGGTGACAAATTTGAGTGTAACTTTGTTTATAGAAACCATGCGAAATGTTTGGGCTGTTTGAGGGAGGTTCTATATAGGCCAGTTAATGTATACCTAGAGAGAATGTTAGGATAAGCTATTCCAAATGCATTTATGCATACACGTGAATATCTGCATGTTCAGTAAGAATGATAAAATGAAATATGTAAGTGATGGTATAGTTTTTCACAACAAATCTGAAGCCTATTAAGTATTTAAGAGACTTGATGAAAAAATATTTAGTGAATCAGACACTACAAAAAGTTGTATGAAAAGACAAAAAAATGTACAAGCCAAGCGCTGTAAATATCTTCCAAATAGAAAAAGAAAAGAATGCACCAGTCATCAGAACATTCTTATGAAGATTCAATTTTTAAAGGTAAAAGAGGAATGCGAAACAGTTGCTTAGGTTTATCAGAGGGAACTCTTTCTCAGTCATGAGCAACTATTCCCCAAAGATAATATTATCTTCATGAATAGGTCATTCAAAAGATTATTAATAACTAATGGTCAGTCTCACCATCAGCTGTAACTATTTGAAGCTGATGTAGACATTTGAGAGCCAAATGCAGCTGCTCTGTGTGTTGCCTGAAGAGTGTGTGTGTGTGTGTGTGTGTGTGTGTGTGTGTGTGTTCAGTCACTTCAGTTGTGTCCAACTCTGTGACACTGGATTATAGCCCGCCAGGCTCCTCTGTCATGGGATTCTCCAGGCGAGATACTGGAGGGGGTTGCATTTCCTCTTCCAGGGGATCTTCCCCACCCCAGGATCGAACCCATGTCTCCTGCATCTCCTGTATGACATGTGTATTCTTTACTGCTGAGCCACCAGGAAAGCCAGGAGAATATATAGAAATGACAATTCTCCTCAATGGCTATGCCCTAGATACAAATCAAGTTTAGTCAGGTCCTCTGAACTTGCACAACCCAGCTTTATAAATGTCATTTCCATTTAACAATAAAATGCTGTGTGCGCTTCCAATTTTGCGGTTTGATAGATCATAAAACACCAGTTCACAGAGGACAGTTAAGTTGAATAGTCACTTGATTACAAGTGCCACTGGGTCACATGGTGTCTCAGGAACTGCTTTTGAGAAGGAGAATACAGGACTGAGCCTTCTTATTTGCTGCTGACACTTGGAGTCCTTCGATCCAAGGGGCAAGGTCCTTGCACTGTGTTCTAGGACTGGTAGAGGGTTTTCTTGCTCCCCGTCCCAGTGGCCACTGAGTCAGAGCAGCCTCCTGAGAAGTGCCTCTTTCTTTATGGCAGGCCGTGCAAGGTACGGATTCAGTCCTAGGCCAGGAAGACCCCCCGGCCTGCCCACTCCAGTGTTCTTACTTGGGAAATCCCATGGACGGAGGAGCCTGGTGGGCGGCAGTCCACAGGGTCACAGAGTGCTTGACATGACCGAGCGTCTGAGCAGCAGCAAGGTGCAGAAAATCGTCTAACAGAATATTCTTCAGTTTCCCAGAGCACTGAATCCGTGGTAGGAACCTCTCCAGTATGACACTGCTCTGGACTTAAGACGGTATTTGTATCTTCCATTATATATTCTTACTATGGTTTGCTCCATCCTACCCCCCAGGCCCAATTATTGGCGCAGTGTCATCCAGGAATAGACAGCACTGTGTTCTATGTGCTACTAAGACAATTGCAGGACTCACAATCTACATCAGCCAAGAAAGCAGAGAAGTTGACACTATTCTGATGTAAGAAAAAGTAGTTAGATTTCCGTTCATGGCTGATGAGACAAAATGATGTCTCTTTCTCACAGGGATTTGAAAATAAAGCATGGTGCTGGGTCAATAGTTATATTTTCAGTAATCCCTTGTCATTCTGCAAGACCCACCAGATTTTCCCACTGGACAGACACGCAGGTCTTATAGAGACGTGTAACCGCTGAACGCCTCGAGGCTCTGTGTGGGCACCACGTTCTTTTGTGCCCTCACGGATGCAAAACTGGGGGTTGGCAGTGAAAACAGACAGTTTAAGGGCCTTCACTTCACCCTTTCTAGCGTAATAACTCTGCACAGACCTGGTAACTACTGTGGCAGTTCTCTGTGTTACTAAATATGTTGTCTCTCAGGTTCTCCCTCCCTGCGGTCTTTGTCTAAAGGTATCTGGAGATGTCTACCCAAAGGACTGCGTTAGTAATATTGCAGTGAAAATCTAGAGTTTGCAAGTTTATTCTGTCTCTGTTCTTCAGCTAATCAGCTCAGATTCCACCAAGATCCGTCGCTCAGAGTAGAAGGATATGGACGTCAGGCAGCAAATTGGTTCTTGGACCAAGCCTGCCTCTCGGGGGTCCAATTGAACCCCAGCCATCCTGTGGTTATTGTCCCAATTTTATGATGAGAGAAGTGGGCTGTCATGGGGCTTCTTCCTTATGTAAGGCAACTTCCTGTCACTCAACCGGCCGCAGCTTTGTGAACTGACTTCGATTAGAAACTCAGCAAGTGGCCATTAGGCCTCACCAAGGCAACTCAAGACAATTTCAACCCGAAGACATTGAACTGTCCAATTTTATGTGTCAAACAGGACCTCAAGGGGCTATTCATCTTTGTCACTCCTAGGGATTTGTGATGAATCAGCCACAGCCGCAGACATCCTTGGCTTAGCATGGTGATTGGACAAAACTTACCTGCTCGTGAAGCAAGGACATCTGGCTTCTATTGTTATGGGATCACTGTTGCAAGAAGAGATCTGATGCAGCGAAACAAAATTAAACTACAAACAAACAAGTTCTTCCAATAGAAGAAAAAAAAACAGTATTAAAGAATTGCTCATAAACTCCATTTTCTTACAATGTTATTTTCTTAGATCTTGTAATGTTAGTCTTATTTGACTGCTTTAAAAATGTTATATGAAGTTAGCCAGAAAGAAAAAAAAAACCATTACAGTATACTGACACATATATATGGAATTTAGACAGAGAGTATGATGGTCCTGTAAGTGAGACAACATAAGAGACACAGAGGTATAGAACGAACTTTTGGCTTCTGAGGGAGAGGGAGAGGGTGGGATGATTGGGGAGACTGGCACTGAAACATGTATACAATTGTATAAGAAATGAAGCACCAGTCTATGTTCAATGCAGGATACAGGATGCTTGGGGCTGGTGTACAGGATGATCCAGGGAGATGGTGTGGGGTGGGAGATGGTGGCGGGGGGCTTCAGCTTTGGGAGATCATGTACATCTGTGGCTGATTCATGTCAGTGTATGGCAAAACCAATGCAGGATTGTGAAACGGAATAAAGTATTAAATTAAAAATAAAAATAAAAATAAAAATGTTGTATGATTGTGGTTATTTTTATCCTTCTAAATCAGTTTTGCCTTTTTTCATGTATAATATTGCATCTTTTACTTGAAGGACTCCAAAATTTTATAAGTCACAGAACTCACAAAATCTTGCTTCATTCCTGAGTTTAGTTTTATAGCAACATCATCCAGTGTTACCCATGGCCCTGGAAAATGTACGTTGCTGCACTTTTAAGCCCTGGTGACGGAGGCATTGTTCAGCTTAGGCAGGCATGTGGTGGGGATAGGTGGGCAGGAAGGGTGACTGAAAAGTTTTATAAAATTAATCGATGCTAACATTTCTTTCTGCTAGAGCTTTTGGTTCTTTTCTCTAATGCAGGGGCCAAAAAGTCTTCATGTAAAGCGCCAGATAGTAAATTCTTTGGGTTTTGTGAACCATACAGTCTTTGTTGCAATTATATAGTTTTGCCATTTCTATCCAAAAGCATGCATAGATCATGCATAATATGGACATCGCTGAGTTCCAATAACACTTTATTTACAAAAGCAAGCTGGCTGGTCTGACTTGGCCCACGGGCTGACCTGAGACAGAGAGAATGCCCAGCAGCTCTAGCTACTAAATGCCATTGATTGAAATGAATCAGACTTAATTAACTAAACTAGTAATCTAGCAATGCCACTCCCAGAGACTTGAGCAAGGATCTGAAATCCTTGCTTCCAGGCGAGTATCTCTACATCTTCTCTTAAATTCTCAGAACCCACTACAAAATGTTTCCCAGTTTCCTGCCAATTCAAACTGAAGATGTACTAGAACTCTTTTGGTATAGAAAGACTTTTGACTCACAGGAGACCCTGTCTGGTATTTCTGGGCTTTTCTGGGATCTGACCTCACTGTGGGCTGGGGATCCACAAATCTGGTGGGAAGAGACATCCCCAAGTCTAGTGGGGCACTACTCCAGGCACAATCACTGCAAGCATTTCATGATGGGGAAGCCTGGCTCCTCTGTTCAGTGGGGAGAAGTTGCATTAGCAGACAGGGCCCCTATAAGAAAACTTAAGGCTTCAAAGTTCTTAGCCTCAGCTCCACCTACTCAAGTATGTGTATGTGTTCCTTACTCAGTCATGTCTCACTCTCTGTGACCCCATGGACTGCAGCCCCCCAGGCTCCTCTGTCTGTGGAATTTTTCAGGCAAGAATACTGGAGTGGGTCGCTGTATTCTCCGAGGAATACTGGATTCTCTTCTCCAGGGGGTCTCCCATGCCCCATCCCAAGTCACAGGAGCACCCCTATTCCTCTAAAATCTCTTACTTCAGTAAAAGAATTCTAAGGTCCATTCATCCGTTCTGCAACTCCATGACAACTGCAATTGAGGCCTGGGCTTAATTTCCAGCCCTGCCTTCTGTGTGGCTGCAGAAGGTTAAATTCATCTTTAAAGCCCTCTGGCGGCCCTCTGTGTGTACCGTCCATTCTCTGACTTGGACATCCGTTTAAGACTTTCCGTTGGTCCATTTCTCTGTGCGTATTTTCTAAGGTCTTTAGAAATAGCCAGGCTACGCTCTGCTGATGGCTCTGATGACGAGAGCTAAGTGACTCTGAGTCACAGCCGTTTCCTCTAAGAACACCGTGTCCTCTACCTGCCCTCATGACACCCCCGTCTGCCACAGATCAGCATGTCCCGTCGTCAAGGTGACGATTAGTGCACTCATCAATTGTGTGAGTAAGCCAGCCACAAAATGCCACTCTGAGCTTCCTTTTCCCAAGGCCCTTCCTAGTAAACGGTGTCTATACCAAAGTCCTGGAAGAAATCAGTGTGCTCTCAGGAGGGGAATTAAGGGGCGCCCATAGAATTTAATGACATGGCACATCTATTTAGCTAACCATGGATGATAAGAGCCCCTATATCAGTAGCAGGGAGGCATCGCTGCTATAGGTTTGAAAATTCTAGGAGACCATTGGCTGGACCCAAAAGATCAGGCGCTGTGGGTTCTGCTGGGATGCTGACCAGTAGAAGTTGTGCCTTTGGTGGAAGGATGCGGCCACAGGCAAAGTGCAAGACGACAAAGCCAGGAGAATAAGCGTCCTGGCTGTTTTCTGCCGCCTGCGTTTTTTCCTACAGCCTCTTGACTGGCACCATCAAAAGACAAAGGAAGAGGAAGATGGGCTGATTCGCCCACAGAGGGGGCTTCACAGAGTGGAACATAGGCAGGTGGAGGAAACTGGAAGGGTGGAATTAGAATTCCAGCACAGAGATATTCTATTTCAGTTAAGATCCCTATAGTCTACCAGTATCAAGTCTTCGTATGTAAATATCACTTGTTATTTGCTTACAAAAGCAAGCATCTATAAAGTTTGTGCTCACCATCGGCATTTCCTAACTTATGATAGCTCAGATGATTACTTTGACCTCTATAGAACAGTCAGAGTAGAGAATTCCAGAAATAGTGCTGTTTAATGCCTAAAACTGTTCAAATGGGTGTGCAACATGTTTTACACATTATCTATAGAACAGGTAAAAAGAAAGCTTACTATTTCTATTAAGAACAACTACATTTCATAATAGGAAACAGGGTAGGCATTGTTACTCTTTGGTCACTAAGTAGCGTCCGACTCTTTGAGAGCCGGTGGACTGCAGCACGCTACGGCTTCCTATCCGTCACCATCTCCTGGAGATGCTCAAATTCATGTCCATTGAGTTGGTGAGGCCATTCAACCATCTCATCCTGTTACCCCCACTTTTCTCTTGTTCTTGATCTTTCCCAGCATCACAAGAATATTCAGAAGACTCTGTTCCAGGGCTAGTATTTCCTCAACCTAAAGTGCTTGCTGTGAATTTGCAACATATTATCAGTGGACACTCATCATTATTTATAATCCATGGAACCTAAAGGATTAAATCATTTGCAAAACACAACATTACTGTATAATCCAAGAGGATTTTGGAGAAAGTACTTTTACTTATTGGCTGTTATATCAGATAATCATGCCATGAGGGGAAAAATGTTCTCAATGGCTATCTGAATATTAACAGTGACTAGTAATACCAAGGGAATGCTATGATGACTGTTTAAATAGAAGTCTGATTGTTAAAGACAAGAATAAGGAGGATGATACTTTAGAATTAATTGGTAGCTTTCCTATTGAAAATGAGATAGTTAAGACATGCCAGATTTGTATAATAAACTTTTTTTTTTTCTCTCCTGTTACAAACACTGTAATTCATATACTGGCAATAGGACTCCTGCTGACACTTAGTAACTCACCTAGATGTTTCTCAATGTCCAGTATGTTTTAGAAACTAATATTCCTAGAGGGATTTTGTGGTTGTTGTTTAATCATTAAGTCATGCCCAACTCTTTGCAACCTCATGGACTGTAGCCTTCCAGGCTCCTGTGTCCATGGGATTTCCCAGGCAAGAATACTGGAGTGGATTGTCATTTCCTTCTTGAGGGGATCTTCCTGACTCAGGGATCAAACTCGTGTCTCTGGCATTGGCAGATGTATTCTCTACTGCTGAGCCACCAGGGAAGTCCTATAGAGGGATAAGAAAACTCACTGTTATCCAATTATTAACTCTGCCATTTAGAAGACCTTCACAAAATCGATTTCTGGTGATGGGAAGGCTGTTTACAGCTCCAGAAAATTAAATCAGCAGGAAGGAAGTTGTATCAATTTGAGTTCCTTTAGATAATCCGAAGGGACAAGTGAGACCTGAATGACACCTTCAACAGAGGTGGGAGGAACTTACCATCCTCTTGGAGAGGTTTTCCTTCTCTCAGAGCCTGGACGGAGGATGCCATCACATAATGGAAATTCCCTGATGTCGAGCTGCAGGAGGTCTCGTTAATTCATTCAGGCGGCTAAGCTCATGACTTGTCATGTCACAGTTTCTATTCTGGGGATGGATCCATTCATGTTCAGAGGTCCCCAGTTCTATTCTTTGTGTGCTGTGCATGCTCAGTTGTGTCCCACTTTTGAGATCCCGTGGACTATAGCCCACCAGTCTCCTCTGTCTATGGAATTTCCCAAGCAGGAATACTAGAGTGAGTTGCCATTTCCTTCTCCAGGGGGTTGTCCTGAACCAGGGATCAAACCCAAGTCTCTTACGTCTCCTGCATTGACAGGTGGATTCTTCACCACTCTGCCCCCCGGGAAGCTGAGCATTCTATAACTCAAGGATTAGCAATACTGCAGAGCAGGGCTTTCACTCTCGGGAGGACTGAGAAAGGACCAGAAAAGGGCAGATCATTTTCCGTCTCTGGAAAGGGATGTGGGAATATGTTGAATGAGTGGGATCTGTTCATCCTGGTTTAGAACAAGGCCATCTGTTTTCTCTCTCTTCAGGATGTAGCTGTTCTCCAGGGAAGCAGAAAGGAACTGGAGCTATGTCGGAAGCATCCTTCTCTTCATCACTCTCACTAAGTCAGAGTTTACTATCCTTTCTCTTGGTACCTCTTTTCTTTGCTTCCCTGCCTACCATCCACCTTTATCCACCCTTGAAGAATATGGAATTGAGCTCTGGCACAGCTACAACCAGGGCCATATAAGACAAGCTGTTTTGGCTAAAATGAAACAAAACAGCAAAGAGCCACTGGCAAGTTTTGAAAAAGCAATCTGTCGGAATCTGAGGTTGTTTCAAAACCATCCACTCTGTCCATCTCTCTGTCAGGAGCTGTAGGTTTTCTCATCCTTCATCATCCCATCGTTTCACTTCCTGAGTAACCCTCTCCCGATGCACTGGCTTCCTTATTTCTTCAAGCCCCGATGGCTCCGCCCCTCCCATGACTTACCAGGGACATGTAAGCTCAGCTCCATCACTGTCTTATTTCACTGATATTACTTGTCTCACATTTCCAAAATAAGTCCAGTTAGCTCCATTTGTTTTTGTTTGTTTTTATTTTCCCAGTCAACTCACAGATTGCTAGTCCCTTACCTATCTTATGAGTCTCTGCATTTATTTTATTTCCCACCCCTGGTCCAGCCAACTATCGTGAGTAGTTGCTGTAAAGGATGAGTTGCCTCGCAGACCTTTGGCAAAGCCTGCATCTTGGAACAAAATGGGTCAGGGTGTCTGTTTCCACCAGCAGTGCTGCTTAGGATATTGTCACGCTTCTCTTTCTGCAACCACCATCTCAAAGTCATGGACTCTATTCTTTCCTTGAGCATGCTCCAATCCTACTTCCTCTACAACTGCTAGACTGATAATCTCATTTACCTATATCAAATAATGTCATAAGTTTTCAATTCAGTGGTATTGTTGCCCTCAATTTCTCTGCCTAGTTTAGCATATGATTTCCTTTTGAACCATTTATCCGGTGGGGGCCTCAGTATCACGTTATTGTCTCCTTTTGATTACTGATTTTGCACCTCTATTGCCCTTTCTCTCATGATTTAAACTGGACCTCCCTCCAATGTTTCCACCCAGTCTTCTGTTCCTCACTTCTTATCTTCTTTGACGCTGAAAGTAAGCATACAGTCACTGCATATTTACCTCTTTGAACATTACTCCAACATTCTAAACTCGATATTTTACTTTACATCAATGGACCACAACAGATCAGTCTGAGTTACTTGTCCATCAAGGAATTTTCCACCATGAAACTGAAATCAAATCATGTTACAACATGGCTATGTGCCCTAGCTTTCCTGTTTATACGTTGGATAAAATATTTTTCTGGTCACATCATGTAAAATCCTTTGTATCTGACCTTTCACAAAGATCTCAATATGTATCTAATGATGGTCAAGTCATCAAATCCATTGCCATGTTGAACTGTAAGTCATTTATTCACGATACCCACAGGTACTCCAAACTTTTATGCAGAGTATTACAAAAGGATACTTAGGTATTATATGTATTAATGAAGTAATAGCTACTCGAAAAGATAAACTCCTCAATGATAGAAGTAAAATCTTTAAGGGCTCCTGATTCATAAATGGCTCTCTTCCAAACAAAGCTCCATATTGTTACCTAGAGACTGTCGTACATGTTATTGAGGCAAAAACAAATGTATGTGTCATTGGAAACTGGAATTTTGATGTGGAAGAAAGCAAAACCTATATAAGAGAGAAAAATTTTGAGAGAATACTCTGTGTTTCAATGGAGATGAAAACTAGCTGTGTACTCAAGATGTATTTTATCTCTTAAGGGAAAAAAAGAAAAGAAAGAAAAATAAATCCTGGCTCTGCCCACAGAAAATGCCTTGGGACATTGACCAACTGAAAAATAATGAGTATTGCTAGCACTAGGACCAGAACTCGTAGAAAAACTAAGTCATTTGTCTAAAAACTTTTATTTTTCTTTTTTTAAAAGGATGGAGCCAAACATTCACCCTGTGTTTTTCTGTTTGTTTGTTTGTTTTATAAATTACCCTGTTCAGGAGTCAGAGGTTACCAATGGCTGGTAACATCACAGAAATAAAGACAAACTGATATTATGTGACACACGTGTGAATCTGCATTATTAATGAAGCATTTCTGACCAAACAAAAGTGAACTTGAATATGATCAAGGCTTTCTAAAATTACCCATGTACAGAAGGCAGAGGAGATAGAAAGCGTGGTAGACGACATGATGAAGGGAGTAGACTCTGGGAAACTCTGTAGGGGTTTCTTCAAATATAAAATGGCAAGAAAATAAAAATTCAGGGATAAGAAACTGACAGATTAAAAGTTAAATATTGCAATATTTAACTACCAACAATGATAATATATGGACCTTGCTTGGACTCTGTTTCAATCAAATTAATAAAATTCAAACTGCCTGCAACATTTCAGCACTGGCCATAGTATTTATGTTATAAAGAGAATATTGCTCATTTTTAGGTATGATGATATTGTGGCTTCATTTTAACAGAATCTTATTCCAGAGATGTGATTTTAAATATTTATGGATGAAGCATTATGTTGTTTGGAAAGTGATAAAAATATTCCCAGTAAGGAGAAATTGTCAGGGATTTAGGTGAAAACCCAGTCAGGACTTGAGGATCGTAGAAGCTGAGTAATTGGAATATACCATTTGATTATGCTTGTCTATGTAACTTGTATAATAATTCATTGTATAATTTTTTTTTCCAAAATGGGACTACTGGTAGAAAGGGAAGGACATAAGCTTGTGTGTGTGCACACCTATGTGTATGATTATCAGTTCGGTTCATATGCTCAGTCGTGTCCGACTCTTTGTGACCCCATGAATCACAGCACGCCAGGCCTCCCTGTCCATCACCATCTCCCAGAGTTCACTCAGACTCACGTCCATCGAGTCAGTGATGCCATCCAGCCATCTCATCCTCTGTCGTCCCCTTCTCCTCCTGCCCCCAACCCCTCCCAGCATCAGAGTCTTTTCCAATGAGTCAACTCTTCACATGAGGTGGCCAAAGTACTGGAGTTTCAGCTTTAGCATCATTCCTTCCAAAGAAATCCCAGGGCTGATCTCCTTCAGAATGGACTGGTAACTCTTCCCATGAGGTGGCCAAAATACTGGAGTTTCAGCTTCAGCATCAGTCCTTCCAGAGAAATCCCAGGGCTGATCAGGCAAGGAGGGGTGGCAGTCGGCCATACGACCAGGCTGAGTGCGGAGAGGGTAGGGGAGGCTCCATATTTGTAGGGAGGCTTGGGGAAGCCATAGGGAAATGTGTCAGGCAGGATGTTTTGGGTATTCTTTAGTTGAGATGGCATTTGTAGTTGGGCAGGGGCTGATAAGTCTTCTGGGCAGGGGTAGGGGGTAGAAGGTTCCTGGACAGGAGGTGATAAGTCCTAGGTAGATGCAACCGGCCTGGAGCATCAGGGCGGGGCCTAAAGTTCTGTTTTGTTTTCTCTGAAGTTAGATGATTCAACAAGGGCCTTTGAGACTGTTGTTTTCTTTTCTAGACCCAAAAAACTCCTTTATTCCAGACTTTGAAATTTGGGTATTCTTTAGTTGAGATGGCATTTGTAGTTGGGCAGGGGCTGATAAGTCTTCTGGGCAGGGGTAGGGGGTAGAAGGTTCCTGGACAGGAGGTGATAAGTCCTAGGTAGATGCAACCGGCCTGGAGCATCAGGGCGGGGCCTAAAGTTCTGTTTTGTTTTCTCTGAAGTTAGATGATTCAACAAGGGCCTTTGAGACTGTTGTTTTCTTTTCTAGACCCAAAAAACTCCTTTATTCCAGACTTTGAAATCATAAAAAAATGGGGAAAAGGGTACTGTATCTCTCTGGCTACTTCCTGCTGGATTTTGGGTCTGGAATGGAGGATCGTCCTAGGGCCCAGGGTCTCCTTTTTCTGAGCTTGGGGTGAGGCTCTCACGAAGAAGAATGGTCTTGACCTGATCTTGAGAGATGACCTGAATCCATTCTTGGAGAAACCTTGGAAAGAGACTGAAGAGACAGGGTCCAAGTAAGAGGAATATAGTGATAAGTTCCAGTGGTCCCAGGAAAGGGAGCAGCCAAGGGAGGACCTGTCGGAGCAGGCTTTGGGGACTGGGAAGCTTTTGTGACTCTGCGGCGCTCAATTCTGTCCCTCAGTTCTTTGACTCTGCCCTGGGCTATGCCCGTTTCATTAACAAAATAGCAGCAGGCCTCTCCTAGGAAAAGACAGGTCCCTCCCTCTCCTGCGGTGAGAAGGTCCAGGGCTCGCCTGTTTTCTAGGGCCACAGAAGCTGATGAGTTAATTTGTCTTTGGATTGAAACGAAGGACCCCACTACCTGCTCCATGTCCTCATTAAGTCCTTGGGACAGCTTGTAGCAGAAACGGGCAGAGGTCCAGATGCCTCCAATCCCGGTGCCTAGGGCTGCTGCTATGTCTTTTCCCATGGGAAAGTTCCCCTTGGGGTAGACTATTTGTTCCACCTCTTCCTCTTTGAGGAATGTTAGGCCCCGGGTCAGGAAGACCAAGATGCAAGGTCCAGGGGGGTCCCAGGGGAGACAGGAGTATCCATAGGTCCCGCAGAGAATGGAGATTCCCGGGTTGGTGCAATTTTTTGTGCTGCTGCAGAGAACCCAAGTGGAACAGGAGGAGGGAGCGGAGTTTGTAAGACAGTGTAGGTGGAACTAGAGTGGTTAATACAGATTAGGCTTGAAGAGGCTGAGAGCAGGACGCTGTCAGAGGCTGGCCCAAGGAGTTGCGGAGTTTTCTGTCAGGAAGGGGAGGTATAGCTGCCCTGTGACAGCAGGCTGAGGGTCAGGGCCTTGCTGTGTGTGGCGAGGGAGACAGCGGCATGCGTGCCCAGCGCTGGGATGTGAGTTGTGTGCACTGGAAGAATCGGAGGAAGAGCTGAGGAGGCGGGTAAGGTGCTGGTTGCCGGAGGGAAGTTTTAGGACAGGCTGTAATTGGGAAAGGAGGCCCAGGCGTTTATAAAGCTCAGGGGTCGCCTGTAACTGGGAAATTATGTTCTTTATGACTTGTTCTTGTTTCTTCTCCCGATTTTGATCTAGTACCCCGCCCCCGTCTGAGTACCCCCAGTGGGTAATGGGATGGAGACATATGTTTCTTCCATTTGGCTTATGGCAGGCACTCACGAAACTCCCTCTCTTTTGTACTTTAGCAGCGAGTAGGGATTTGGACTTCCCGCCCCCGAGGTTCATGGTGCATGGTTTTGGAGCTGTGAGGAATGTACGTAAGAATAAATGTTCGAGCGGGGGCAGGGAGTAGCCAGAAGGCTGGGGGTGCAGCAAGGATAAGGATCAGGGGTGTCAGGGGCTGTTAGGCAGCGTGGAGGAAACAGCAGCCTAGGAGTGGAACCCGGCTGGCAACGCAGGCGACACCCACGGAAAGATGACAGGTGGGCGGCCAGTCCTGAGGGGAGACAGTCACTAGGCCTACAGCAAGGACTGACATTAAGAGTGCAGTTGTGGTTAGAGAGACGGGGAGGGGGGAAAGGCCCCAAGCTTGTGGTTGCTGGAATCTAAGAGGGAGCAATGTTCATTAGGGTGTAGAATGATGTAGAGAATGAGTACAGAAATCAGTTTCGTCTGGAGTCAGGTTGTAGAAGATTCCCTGGAGCCACAGGTGAGACACCAGTGTGGTCAGGTCTTTGGAGGAGGTTCCTGCTGGTCCAGAGGTCTGGTGGTAGTTGGGTCAGGAACAGCTGCAGGTTGAAGAGAGTCCAGGTCACTCAGTGTCCTCTTGGATGGTCGACAGAGGTTGTCGCTGGGTGAATTTTAAGGAGGTGGGTCCTGTGAGGGAGACCTGAGAGGGGTCAGGTAAGGAGGGCAGCGCAGGGTCGGAGGTGACCTGTTTCAGGCTAGAGAGGTGTACCCAGAGGCGACCTTCTTGGGTTTAGCTGCAGTTGGGTTAAGGAGGATGATTTCGAATGGTCCCTGCCACTTTGGGGTTAGGTCACCCTGGGGATTATCAGACAGATAGACCATGTCCCCAGTTTGTAAAGGGGGCAGGGAGGCTTGGGGGCCAGGGCCAGGCAAGTTGTGGTTGATTTTTTCCAGAGGGCATTGCGGAGTTTAGCCAGCAGAGGGGAGTGTAGGAAGCTTGGTATGGGAGGAGGTTCAGGGGGTCGTCCAGGAGAAACACGGGCCTTCCATACATCACCTCAAAGGGCTCAGCTCCAGGGGCTTTCAGGGTAAAACCCGTATTCTGAGGAGAACAACTGGCAAGAGTTTAGTCCGATCCAGATGTGCTTCGAGGGTTAGTTCGGTAAGAGTTTCTTTGATTATTCTATTGTTAAGCGTCTGTCTACAATGCAGGAAACCCGAGTTTGATCCCTGGTTCGGGAAGATCCCCTGGAGAAGGAAATGGTAATCCACTCTGGTACTGTTGCCTGGAGAATCCCATGGACAGAGGAGCCTGGTGGGCTACAGTCCATGGGATCGCACAGAGTCGGACACGACTGATCGACTTCCCTTTTCACAGTGGAAGGTGGCGGTTGTGTTTGGTAGGAGTGCTGACTCTGGAAGTCTGTGGATCAGGCCTGAATTAATAACGGGGGGTCCCCTTTGCGTTAGGAAACCTTCTTCTCTGCATATTAGGGTGTCTGAGTGAAGTGTGTTGCAGGCATGTCTGGAGTCTGTGTGGATGTTAGCCCTGGATTCTTAGCCGGAGTCAGAGCTCTGGTGAGAGCCATCAGCTCTGCCTGTCGGGAGGTGGGGTGAGGGGCAGAGGCGAAGCTGCAGTTGTCTGGGTTCCGTGATTGTGCCAAAGGGCCCCTGGATGATGGCGCATCCTGCTGCAGAGGGTGGGGATTTTTCAGAACTGCCATCAACGAACCAGTGTGGGGTGTCTGGGTCTAGGCCGGGCTGATCTGTTAACTGTTGGAAGGGGTTTGGGGTAAGACCGTCTGTTAGGCTGCAGCTATGTAGGAAAGGGTCTGTTGTAGAGGACATGGGTAGTAAGCTGGCGGGGTTAAGGGGAGAGCAGGGGGAGAATGAGAGCTGAGGGTCGAGGAGAAAGGCGTGTAGGACCTGTACCCTGGAAGGGGGAAGGGAGAGGAAAGCCCGATGTGGTAGTAAGTCTCGGGAGGAGTGTGGAGAGCAGGCTGTTCGGGGGCACGTCTGGAGAGCTGATTGGCTTCGGGTCCGAGGGCTGCGATAGCAGCCGTGGCCTGTGTGCGGGGAGGCCACCCCTGGTCACCACGTCAAGCTGTTTGGACAGACACGCCGCTATGGGAGCCCAGGGGTCTCCGGCCCACTGACACAGAAGTCCCAGGGCCTGTCCTTGGTGGGAATGTGCAAAGAGAAAGAATGGTCTCGTGTGATCTGGCAGGAGGAGAGTTGGCAGTTGGAGGAGGCTCTGGGTGAGCTGGCGAATAGGACTGGCCAGCGAGGAGGGGTTAAAGAGGGGCTCATCCAGACATCCTTTAGTTGCCTCATAGAGCAGCTTTGCTTGAGGGAGAAGTTAGGAAACCAGACGGAAAAAGTTTAGGAGGCCAAGGATAGACAGGAGCTCTCTTTTTATTTTTGGAAGTGGACAGTTATTAAGGTCTGGATTCTAGCTGGGGGAACAGTTTTTTGCTGATGGGATATGGAGAGTCCCAGGTAGGTGACATTTGTCTGGGCTATTTGGGCCTTAGATTGGGATACCCGATAACTCCGGGATCCCAGGGCCCTGGGGAGTTTGGCAGTATGTTGGAGGCAGAGTTTGCGGGTTGGGCTACAAAGAAGGAGGTCATCTACCTATTGGAGGAGATGACTCGGGGCTAGATCGAGCGTCTGAAGGTCCTTTTGTAAAGCCTGTCCAAAAAAGTGAGGGCTGCCTCTGAACCCCTGGGGAGAACTGTTCATGTTAGTTGTCGGGAAACGTGAGTCTCGGGGTCTTGCCAGGTGAAGGCGAAAAGGGGTTGGAAGAGGGGGTGGAGAGGGATGGTGAAAAAGGCATCTTTGAGATCAAATACCGTGAAGCGGGTTGCAGTTGGGGATATGGTAGACAGAAGGATGTAAGGGTTAGGAACTACTGGGAATGTCGATGTGATGGCCTCATTGACTTTTCGCAGATCCTGGACCAGTCTCCAAGAGCTTGGTCCCTTGCTTACTGCCAGAATAGGGGTGTTGTGTGGTGAATGGGTAGGAATTAGAATAGAGGCTTGGAGAAGACGGTCTATGACAGGCTTAAGTCCCTCGTGGGCCTCTGGGGTGGGAGAGTACTGTTGTTGGGTGATTGTAGTCGAGGGGTCCTTTAGGGTAATGTGGACTGGGGGATGATGTTTGGCTATGGATGAGTGATCAGTGTCCCAGACTTGGGGGTCTAAGGCAGGTAGATCGGGGATAGGGACTGTCTAGGTGCCATCTGCATGCAGAATATAGAGGCTGTATCGAGGGGGGTATGGTAATAAAAACCCCTAATTTGGATAACAAGTCTCTCCCTAGGAGTGCCATCGGGCACTGAGGAATTATGAGGAATGAGTGTATAAGGGTCGATTTTCCAAACTGACAGAGTAATTGAGGGCTGATTTTTGGCCTTAGGGGAACTCCAGAGACCCCCTTGATTGTGAGTTCTGAGTCTTGAGTTGGGCCAGAGTAGGAAGTTAAGAGAGAGAAAGCGGCTCCAGGTCTACTGTAAAAGAGGTCTTTTTTCCAGCCACTAAGTTCCGAGCTTGTGTTCAGGACACAGGCCGGGGGGCTGGGACCCAGGCCTCGTCATTGGAACAACTCTTGTAGGGTTGGGCTGGGGTTCTGGGGAGAAGTGGGGATTTCCCCAGAGGTGCTAGGGCGTCCCTGTGGACATTCCTTTCTCTGGGTCTGGGAGGTGGGGCCCTCCCCAGGGGTGCCAAGGCGTCCCTGGGGACAGTCCGTCTTCCAGTGTCCCCACTGGCCACAGATTGGGCATGTTTTTTGGGGGGACCACGGGTTTGGGCATGCCTTTGCCCAGCGTCCTGACTGGTTGCATCGTAAGCAGGGTCTGGGGGGCGGGTCTTAAGCCCCGTTCTGGGATGACTTGAGCGAGGCTGATCTCTTCCCTTAATTGCTGCCGCCAAAAAGGCGTATTTAGCTTTTCTCTCACAGCCTCCTCCTCCCTATTATTGAACACCTTGAAGGCTACTTCTAGAAGGTCTCTTTGGGGGGTCTCAGGGCCCTTTTCTAGTTGTCGAAGCTTGTGTCTGATGTCAGGGGCGGACTGGCTGATGAACTGAACGTGAAGGTAGAGTAACCCAGCGGGGGTGGGGATATCTAGGTTGGTATACTTCTGGATTGCCTCTGTGACGCGTGCCAAGAGTAAGGCTGGATTTTCGTCTGCCCCTTGGGTGATTTCTCTGACTTTATCATAACTGACATGGATATGAGTATTTTTCTGCATTCCTTCTAGAATGCAGGTAATCGTATGATGGAGTCTCCTGATACCTGGGTCACCGGGCTGGTCAAGTCCAGTGGGGATCTACCTGAGGCACCGCTTCATCAGCAACTGGACTATCCTGGTCTTGGTTATGTAAGTGATCAGCATGGGCTTTTGCCGTGCTGATATAATCTTTTTTGTAAGGGGTGAGAGTGGTACTTAGGATATAATACACGTCACTCCATGTGAGGTTATAGGCCTGGGGGAGTCTCAGAATTCTTTTCTGTATCTGGTAGGATTTTCAGAAAATGATCCTAACTTTTCTTCTATCTGGTTCATATCTGACAATGAAAATGGCACATGGACTCGGGTGGGGCCCTCTGGTCCTGCCACCTCTCTCAGGGGAACATATGTTAGGTACGTGACCGTGACCGTGGGTGAGGGGGAGGAAGGGGTGGGAGTCGGGGAGATGGGGTACCGAGTCGAGGGGGAGTCAGGAGAAGCTTCCGGGCCAGTAGGAGAGTTGGATGAAGGGGAAGGAGAGGGTTGGCGGAGTGGCAGGTAGGGAGGGGGCTCCTCCATGGGATCGAACTCCGGGGGTGCGGAAGGTCGCAGTCTGTGGTTAGTTGAGGAAGAAGAGCCCTTTTGCTTGGGAGGCAAGGTGCATAAAAGGACCTCGTGGGTGGAGCAGGCCTTGCAGAGGGACGGCCTGTTCCAAAGGGCCCAAAGGCTTGGGCATAGGGGACCCCCGACCGCTTGCCATTCCGTTTAAGGAAGTCGGTGGGGTGCTGAAGAATGTTAAAGTCAAAGGTGCCGGCTTCAGGCCAACGGTCTTGACTGTCCAATTGGTATTGAGGCCAAATCTGTGTACAGAGTTGTTTTAAACGGTTAGCTTTGAGTTCAGTGAATGACAGTGGTTTGAGATTTTTGAGAACACAGGTCAGAGGGGAGTCTTTTGGGACAGATTGGCCAGACCCCATCACTGAAAGGCAAGCAGAGGCTCCTGTTGAGAGCTTGAGTCGTCACCCGTAGTGGCAATAGGAGTTGTGAGCAGAGAGCTCTGTGTCGAGGTGGAGCGTCCCCCACCGTCGCCTACAGAGTGGTCCTGGGCCAGGGGTCCCCGGGACCCGGAGAGGACTGAGTTCTAGGGCGCTTCTAGAACACCGTCCGGAACTTACCTTAATCTAGGGGCCGGCTTGAGCGGAGTGTGGCACGTAGAGCAGTCGAATGGCAAGAGTTCCCTATTGCAGAGGTCGGAGGTCATCAGAGAGAGAGGGGGGGGGGAAGGGGGTAGAGCCGAGGCCTGGGGGCACGCAGAGCACCTATAAAGCCTTAGCCCAAGGCTTGCACCTCACGAAGGCCCTGGGCGCCCCGGGGGAACTTGAGGCCTGGCAGAAAAGTGACCTCGAGGATGTTCGAGCTCCCAGACTCCAGGAAAAGGGGGAAAAGGGACAACAATGAGAGGGATGGAGAGTGAGAGAGAGTGAGCCGAGTGCTCGCCCCCTCCAGGTTTCGGCACCAAGAATGTAAGGTACAGTTCAGGCCGAGGCAGAAAGAGGAAAGACGACCTCAACAGAAGTAGGTTACCTTTGTTCAGACAAAGAGGGGTGACAGTCGGCCATACAACCAGGCTGAGCGCGGAGAGGGATCAGGGAGGCTCCATATTCATAGAGAGGCTTGTGGATGCCGTAAGGGAAACGTTAATCAAGCGGGATGTTTTGGGTATTGTTTAGTTGAGAGGGCATTTGTAGTTGGGCAGGGGGTGGTAAGTCTTCTGGGCAGGTGTAGGGGGTAGAAGGTTGAGTCGGGGAGATGGGGTACCGAGTCGAGGGGGAGTCAGGAGAAGCTTCCGGGCCAGTAGGAGAGTTGGATGAAGGGGAAGGAGAGGGTTGGCGGAGTGGCAGGTAGGGAGGGGGCTCCTCCATGGGATCGAACTCCGGGGGTGCGGAAGGTCGCAGTCTGTGGTTAGTTGAGGAAGAAGAGCCCTTTTGCTTGGGAGGCAAGGTGCATAAAAGGACCTCGTGGGTGGAGCAGGCCTTGCAGAGGGACGGCCTGTTCCAAAGGGCCCAAAGGCTTGGGCATAGGGGACCCCCGACCGCTTGCCATTCCGTTTAAGGAAGTCGGTGGGGTGCTGAAGAATGTTAAAGTCAAAGGTGCCGGCTTCAGGCCAACGGTCTTGACTGTCCAATTGGTATTGAGGCCAAATCTGTGTACAGAGTTGTTTTAAACGGTTAGCTTTGAGTTCAGTGAATGACAGTGGTTTGAGATTTTTGAGAACACAGGTCAGAGGGGAGTCTTTTGGGACAGATTGGCCAGACCCCATCACTGAAAGGCAAGCAGAGGCTCCTGTTGAGAGCTTGAGTCGTCACCCGTAGTGGCAATAGGAGTTGTGAGCAGAGAGCTCTGTGTCGAGGTGGAGCGTCCCCCACCGTCGCCTACAGAGTGGTCCTGGGCCAGGGGTCCCCGGGACCCGGAGAGGACTGAGTTCTAGGGCGCTTCTAGAACACCGTCCGGAACTTACCTTAATCTAGGGGCCGGCTTGAGCGGAGTGTGGCACGTAGAGCAGTCGAATGGCAAGAGTTCCCTATTGCAGAGGTCGGAGGTCATCAGAGAGAGAGGGGGGGGGGAAGGGGGTAGAGCCGAGGCCTGGGGGCACGCAGAGCACCTATAAAGCCTTAGCCCAAGGCTTGCACCTCACGAAGGCCCTGGGCGCCCCGGGGGAACTTGAGGCCTGGCAGAAAAGTGACCTCGAGGATGTTCGAGCTCCCAGACTCCAGGAAAAGGGGGAAAAGGGACAACAATGAGAGGGATGGAGAGTGAGAGAGAGTGAGCCGAGTGCTCGCCCCCTCCAGGTTTCGGCACCAAGAATGTAAGGTACAGTTCAGGCCGAGGCAGAAAGAGGAAAGACGACCTCAACAGAAGTAGGTTACCTTTGTTCAGACAAAGAGGGGTGACAGTCGGCCATACAACCAGGCTAGCGCGGAGAGGGATCAGGGAGGCTCCATATTCATAGAGAGGCTTGTGGATGCCGTAAGGGAAACGTTAATCAAGCGGGATGTTTTGGGTATTGTTTAGTTGAGAGGGCATTTGTAGTTGGGCAGGGGGTGGTAAGTCTTCTGGGCAGGTGTAGGGGGTAGAAGGTTCCTGGACAGGGGTTGATAAGTCCCAGATAGATGCAACCGGCCTGGAGCATCAGGGCGGGGCCTAAAGTTTTATTTGGTTTCCTCTGAAGTTAAATGATTCAGCAAGGGCCTTTGAGACTGTTGTTTTCTTTTCCAGGCCCAAAAGACTCCTTCAGTGCATACACCCCTGCACCCACACCCACACCTGAATTCACACTCATGCCCACACCTACAGCCACACGTGCACTCACAGGCAGACCTGAATTCACACTCACACTCACTCCCACACCTATGCCAGGCCCACGGCCCCAGGGGAGCAGAGGCTGGGAGCTGACCGGGGAGGCTGGAGCCCAGGCGCAGGGCTGCCCTCCAGGCCCTCTTTCCTCCTCCTGAGAGCCCTTCAAAGTGGCCCTGGGGGCCGCATCCTCCGTGACCACCAGGAGGGCAAGCCCGAGGCCAAGCCGATCTGTCCCACAAACGAGGGGAGGGAGACAGCTCAGCCCTGCGTCTAGACCTGGGCCCACGAGGAACACGGTTGCAGGGACGGAGCTGGCCCGGGGCTCCTGCCAGCTGCAGCACCAAGATGCCCTCAGGGCTGGGCGGGGGCCGGCCTTGGTCTCAGAAGCCTCGTGGGCTGAAAGTCTGCCGCTAAAGCTGCTCAGCCTGTGGTGCTTGTCACAGCAGACCGGGCAAACCTACCCCAGGGCAAGGAAGCCAGCAACCTGTCCCCAAGGAACCTGCGGTCTGTTTGGGAAAAGAAATGCAAAGAGCAGAGCCCCAGACCGAGAGACGCTGCTACCAGGGCCAGGGAAGGACAGGCGATCCGCAGTCTGGGGCTGACCTACGCGATCGCCCAGATTCGGGTTAAGTTGACAAAGGTGGAAAGAACGGAATGACTTGGAAGAAACTCCGGTGGATGCCGTAGTGCGGATCCTGGGCCAGCTGTGTGGTTCAGGGCAGGAATAACCCTGAGAGCTCCCTGAAGCGTGTGTGATGGAGAACAGGAATAACAGAATCTCTGCAGAGGGTGGAAGATGGGCAGAGGGCACGGAAGACAGAGTCTGTGACCTCCCCTTGGCAGTGAACGGCACCCCCTGCTTTCTATCTGAGAAGATTTTCTTTTTGTCAGAAATCTCCCATTCAGGGATTCAGTATTGATTTTACTCCCATTTCTGCAAAACTCCATTCCATTTGCTCCTTTCAGTTTTGGGATAATTTTTACGTAAGTGGGATGAGCCGATAGAGGGCCTCCATGTCGGGCTAGATGAAAATATTTCTGAAACCTCAGAGGCCTTCGTCTTGGCAGTCTGCTGATGTGAGCTCCATCCGCGGCAGCCTTGGGTGTTTTGTGTTACTTCTGTCAAGCATTTGAAGGAGTTTTCAGTGCTTTTGACTAGGCCCCCTCCTCCCCATCTGGGTGCAGGTATTTCCGCCTAATTGTCTTTCTGTAGGTTTGTTTTCCTAGCAGCTCTGCAAAGGGGTCCAGCGGCACTGACCCCCTGGCCTGGAATGTCGGGGGGTGGGCGGGAGGCTTCCAGAAGGTGCAGGTCATCAAGTTGAAGCAGATGAAGGGAACTCTAACAGAAAGAAGAGCAGACCCTTCAGGGTGGGGCTGGGATGCTGTCAGAAAATGAAAAGTGAAACAGACTCAGTGAATGCCTGCTATTTTCCCGTCCAAGCTGGGTAAGGTTGGTGTCCCCAAGGCCTGTTTCATCCTGTTGACTATGTGTGGGGTGATGCTGGCTGAAGGGGTCCTATGGAGGAGGTGCTAAGGGGCCTGACATTCACGGTGCACCCTCTGGGTAGAGGCTCACAAGCTGTAATACTGAGAGGGGGAGGCCCCCCTGCATCCACCCGATGAGGAAACCGAAGCGAGGAACACTTGGAAACATCTGCCCGAGTCGCTTCCTGAAAAAGCAGCCAGTCTGGACTGTAAATCTAACTCTTTTCAAGCTCTTTTGTTTCACTCAGCTCACATCAGGCCTTTAGCAGGAAATTTAGTGGGTCACATGGATACTGAAATGGCCAAAAACGAGGCAGGAGAAGTTGGTAGATTTGGTTACATACAAATATACTTGCATGTTAAAAATACTTGCATGTTAAAAAAGGGCTTCCCTTGTGGCTCAGCTGGGAAAGAATCCTGCAATGCAGGAGACCTGGGTTCGATCCCTGGTTTGGAAAGATCCCGTAGAGAATCGAACGGCTTCGCACGCCAGTATTCTGGCCTGGAGACTCTCATGGCTTATACAGTCCACGGGGCCACAGTCAGCTGGACACAGCTGAGCGACTTTCACATGCACGTTAAAAAAACCCACCATAAACAGGTTGACATAGTTTTACACATGAATACATACATAAGCTTTTATATATGCATGTGTGTGCACGTGTGAGTGCCAAGTCGCTTCATTTGTGTCCGACTCTTTGCAACGCTGTGGACGCTATGGACTGCCCGCCAGGTTCCTCTGTCCATGGGATTCTCTAGGCCAGAATACTGGAGTGGGTTGCTGTGTCCTTCTCCAGGGGATCTTCGTGACCCAGAGATGGAACCCATGACTCCTGAGGCTCCTGCAGCAGGCAGATTCTTCACTGCTGAGCCACCTGGGGAAGCCCATATATGCACATATCATAAAAATTTACTCACATGGGTTTATAAATTACGTATGCTCTGCATTTATCTTTGAAACATTTCTATACGGTCCGCACGTGACCCCTGCTCTGTTCCCCGTTCTGCGCCCTCAGGAAGCCCAGCAGGCAGGCCACTGCCTTAGGGGCTGCGCAGTCACTGCGGTCTGTACCGGAACCTTTTTTTTTTTCCTTACTGCATTTTTAAAATTGGAGTATAATTGCTTTCCAGTGTTGTGTTAGTTTCTGCTGCACAACACTGCGAAGCAGCTGTGTGTACACGAGCGTCCCCGCCCTCCGAGCCTCGCGCCCCCGAGGCCATCACAGAGTAGCCGGCTGAGCTCCGCGCTGTCCAGCGGCCTCCCGCTGGCGGTCCATGCTGCACGGGGTGTGTGTCTGTCAGCCCTGTTCTCTCTGTGCATCCCATCCTCTCCTGCCCTAGTGTCCACAAACCCGGTCTCTGTCTTCGTCTCCCGATGTGTCACTGCAGATGCATGTTTAACCCCTAACCTCATTCTCCAGAAACTTCGTCTCTGCAGCATCCTGTTCGTGACTGTGCCCTGCATCCGTCCCCAGGCCTTGCTCCCTCTCCCCTGCTCTGTTTTTCTCCACCAAACACTCCATCACCATCTAGGACACTCTGTATTTTGCCTGTTTATTTGGTTGGCTGTCTTCCTCACTGCTCTAGCCTTAGGTCAGGGCTCAGAGCTCAGTTCCTACCCACTGAACAAAAGCACGTAGATAGGCAGGGGTTTTTTGTTTGCTTGTTTAAGAAAAGAGGAAAGTAGTTTAAAGGTAGAATTGTCCCACAACAAAGTGCCTGTCAGCTCCCAAGACACTCTGCAAACCGTCAGAAGCAGCCACGCTACGGCCCCTTCTGCTGTGGCCGTGGACAGTCCCAGAGCTCCTCACGTGGCATCTCATTAAAGAGGAGCTTCCTAGGTTCCTGGGCCTTGGGCACCCTTCATCTGAGCAACTGGAAAAAGAATTACCCTGTTAGGCCAGTGGCTTAAGTGCAGGCAGAACAAACACAGTGCTTGGCAGGAGAGTAGCTGCTTTAAACTGACTTTTAACCTTTTAACGTCTTCCTCAGTCATGCTTCCCAAAGAGGAAAGAGGCAGCTGGCAGCCTTTAAGGCATTTTTTTTTAAGGAGTGGTTGAAATTTGATGTGGAGACATTCTCCTGGTTAAATTTAGTTTTTCAAAGTGCTGAACAGTTAAAAAAATTTTTTTAAACAAACTTTCTGAGTGAATTCTATGTTCCAGGTAGAATTCTATATGCTGTGTGTGTGTGTGTGTGTGTGTGTGTGTGTGTGTGTGTGCACGCGCCCCTAGTCATGTCGGACTCTCTGCAACCCCGTGGACTGTAGCCCACCAGGCTCCTCTGTCCGTGGGATTCTCAATGGAGCAGGTGGCCATTTCCTCTTCCAGGGCATCTTTCCAACCCAGAGACGGAACCCTGGTCTCCTGGGTCTCCTGCCCTGGCAGGCAGGTTCCTTTTCCACTGCGCCACCGGAACCATCCCTGCTCCTCAAAACCGGCTCAGAACACACCAGTGTTTCAAATGGAGACAGCATTCAGCAAACCGACACATTTGTTTAAACCCACACTGACCGAGCTGGGACTGCCTTCCAGGTGTAGGTATTGGGGAAAAGCCAGAGAAAGGAAACAGAAGACCCAGCCTGCACCTAGAAGGATGAGAGGGGCTCAGGATGGGGAGTTCAAGTGGGAGGGGGATCCTGCACAGGTGGCTGATTCGCCTGTTGCGCAGGAGAAACCAAGAGGACATTGTGAAGCAGTTATCCTCCAACTGAAAAGTAAAAACCCCACCTTCGGGGACTCCTGACCCCACGTCTATCGGATGAGGGAGCCGCCTGGAAAGGTGCGTGAGCTGGCAGGATGCAGAATTAGCTTACCAGATGCTCCCTGTCCTAGGGAAACACACACCACCAGAGGACCTGGGTGTGGAGCCCAGCCGGCGGTGGTGTCTGCCTGGGACCCCTCCTGGCCTCACCAGGATTGTGACGTCACCCACTGTGCCCTGACTCAGAGCTTCCTTGAGCAGCTACTAGGTGCGCGATCCTCTTCAGCCCGCAGAGAGGTGGACGAAACAGACACAGTCCCTCGCTCCTGCAGCTCACTTCCCAGAGAGGGAGGCTGCGTGGAAGGCCAGCAGTCTTCCTCAGTTATTCAGCCAGCAGTCTTATTCAGTACAGTGCAGCTGCTCAGCCATGTCCGACTCTGCGACCCCATGGACTGCAGCACACCAGGCCTCCCTGTCCATCACCAGCTCCTGGTCGCTGCTCAAACTCATGTCCACTGAGTCGAGGATGCCATTCAACCATCTCATCCTGTCGTCCCCTTCTCCTCCTGCCTTCAATTTTTTCCAGCATCAGGGTCTTTTCCAATGAGTCAGTTCTTCGCATCAGGTGCCCAGAGTACTGGAGTTTCAGCTTCAAAATCAGTCCTTCCAATGAATATTCAGGACTGATTTCCTTTAGGATGGACTGGTTGGATCTCCTTGGAGTCCAAGGGACTCTCAAGAGTCTTCTCCAACACAACAGTTCAAAAGCACCAATTCTTCAGTGCTCAGCTTTCTTTATTGTCCAACTCTCACATCCATATATGACTACTGGAAAAACCAAAGCTTTATTAGAGAGCGGTAGAAAGTAAGCAGTCAGGGCCACGGAGGGATGGAGGGCGGGAGAGCGACTCCAGAAATCGGGGGTGGGGCCCGCAGTGGGCAGTGACCGAAGGCAAAGTTCGGGCTTGCGGGGCAGAAGCCGGGCAAGGCCGGTGCTCCGCGGGTGAGACGCCCTCACACCCCGCCTCCCGTCCCCTTCTCCGCGGCCCCGCCCTCCTGCAGAGAACCGGGACCCGCGCGGCCTCAGCAAACCTGCCCCCGGTGTTGACACTGGAGAACCGCCGTCGTCTCCAGTAAAGACCCGATCAGCGCAACTGCCAAACAGACGTCCACTCGGAAGTGAAGTGGTGACGGCGGTCCTCGTCTCGCTCCGATTTATAACAGCACGACCCGCTTCTCGCCAAAGTGAGCGAAAACCACACCCGCCAGCGCCCCAGCAGACAGGCGGAGGGCCGGTCCTCGCGGACGGTCACTGCCAGACCTGCGCCTGCGGAGGAGGCAGCCAGGTGCTGGGGGCCGGAGCCCGCCCCGCGCCGGGACGCCTGGGTCAGCAGCCGGGCCGCGCCCCTGCGCTGTGTCCACCCTGGGACTCGGCTCTGAGTCCGCCAGCCTCCCCCACCTGGCGCCCCCACCTGCACCCCCTCCACCTGCCCGGGTCTTCCGAGCGCCGCCCACTGGGGGAACGAGCGCGGGGCCTGCCCGAAGACACGTCCATCGGGCCTGGCGGGCGGCAGGTGGGCGCCCTGGGGGGCGGGGAGAGGGCGGGGCCAGCCCGGGGCG
>SJYC01085120.1:31-14932 GCA_006408675.1 Madoqua kirkii
AGTCTGGGGAGGGGTCAGCCGGGAGTGGGCGGTCGGGGGCGGGGCCGACCGCCCTGGACCCGGGACTGGCCGCCGCGGGCGGGACACCTAGGTGGGCGTCGGGCTGGGTCCCAGCTCCGGCCCAGTCGCGCTTTCTCTTCCGCGTTCCCAGGCGTCCGGAAGGGAGGGTCCCCGGGAGTCCACCTCTCTGCCAGTCCCGGGTTGGAGCAGCCTCGGGGCGTCCGGCGGCTCCAGCCGCGCACTAGGCGCACGGGCCAGGAGGGCGTGGGGGAACGGAGGGGTGCCCCCTGCGGGAAGATGAGGAAGCCCGACGGGAAGATCGTGCTTTTGGGGGACATGAACGTGGGCAAGACGTCGCTGCTCCAGAGGTACATGGAGCGGCGCTTCCCGGACACGGTCAGCACGGTGGGCGGCGCCTTCTACCTGAAGCAGTGGCGCTCCTTTAACATCTCCATCTGGGACACTGCAGGTGAGGGCCGGGACTCCTAGCTGGAGAGAAGCATCCCTCAGGGCAGGGGTCCCCCAGGACAGGGTCTCCTGGAGCAGGGGGCCCCAGGCCAGGCGTCTGCTGCCCCGCGCTGGGTGCCTCCCTTGCTCTGCAGGTGGCCCCTCTTCTGTATCAGGCCCCTCCTCACGGTGTGCGGCCACCCTTGGCCCCTCTTTTCCCCTACTTGACTCCTCTGCTGGTGGAAAGCTGAGGATTCAGGCACTGGGTACATCTTAGCAACATTGCAGGAAAGCACCCGGGGCCCCAAAGAGAGAACCCGCTGGTCCCTGCTCATGGAGCGCCCAGCCCAGCCAGCTGCTGATAACTGGAGGCACTGAAGCCCTCCCTCCGACAGGCTCTCAGTTGCTGTCTACAGCCACCTTGAGGGGTGAGCAGAGCTAGTATGAACCGCCTCTCCCACAAAAGAGAAAACGGAGGCCCTGAACCTTCCCTGAGGGCTTAGGTGGGAAGCAGAGCTCAGGTCCCCTCCCTCAGTGCCAGACGGTCTGTATTTTCCACTTATCGTCGCCATTGTCAGGGCTCATGCATGTTATGGGGCTTTGAAGTGATTTTCTGCAGAAGCAGTTTGAAGATAGCTGTTTGTCTGAGTAAATTCCAGGAGATAGGGGAGGACAGAGAAGCCTGGTGTGCTGCAGTCTATTGGGTCATAAAGAGTTGGACATGACTTAGCGGCTGAACAACAATAATCATTTTAAGTATGTGTAGTATATTTGTGTATTTTCAAAAGTAGAACACATCAGAGGATCTTGACTCAACCTTTCAGTTTGTTAACTCTGTGTAATTACACTGACATGAGAGTGTTGCAATAGAATATGTTTTCTTCCCTGTGAAAAAGAATAAGATCCCGTAAGTAAGTAAGCTGTAAATTAGTATGGTGCGTTTTCAATGGGCTTGACTTTTTAAAGCCTGAAACTTCAAGGTCTGACTTCTTACATATCTGCACTTTCAAAAGTGACATTTACACTGGAAGTTCCTGTGCAGAATTTAAAAGTTGCCAACTTGGGTGCAGCCGTCTGCTGAGTAAGCAAGAATAGAAGTCGTCTTCTGTTTAAGACTGAATTAAGGATGGCAGCTTTCCAGCGTCTGCCCTCCTTCCTCCCTCCTGCTTTCTCTTGGCTGTCTTTTTTGTTGTTAGGGTTGTTAACATCTTGACTAATTTATTTGCAAACATGCCGTGAAACGCAGTGTCTCCCGGGTACAAGTGCACCTCCTTTGCTTTGTTCTCTGCCTCCAGGCTGCAGAGTGAAGCTCCTCGGAGATCCTTTCCTTAGCTGACTCTCCAGCATTAACTAATGGTTTGGTAGCGGTGGAACCAGCGCCCCAGAAATCAGACCAAGTTAACGTGACTTGTCTGTGTGTTCTGCACAGAGCTGGTCCCGAGGGCCCTTTGGTTGGTTGACTGGACCTCACTGCTGCCTTGGTTTACACAAGGCTAGCTCAGGATCGGTGCTGGGGACCCAAACCTAGAGCCCTCCTCTGGCTGCCGGTAGAAGGTTTTTTACCTCTGCGTGGTGTTCTGGGGACAGGAGCTGATGCAGAGTTTCTGGAACAGGAGCTGACCGTTTGGTGTCAGAACAGGCATCTTGGCATTCAAGGTTTGAAGAAGTAATGTCGATCAGCCACTTTCTTCTTCGGTCTGAGAACATGTTGCAGCCGGAATCTTTACTGTCAGAGGATTTTGTAATAAGGCTGATGAGATATCCTCGGTGTCTGGTTGGGCTCCTGGGGGCAGCGACTCATTTCCCGGCTGCCTGCAAAACCCGCCTTCTTCCCAGAACCCCAAGGGTGACCTCAGCCAGGCCCCTGGGGCAGTGGAATGCCGGGATCTGTGGGCACATCTCTGACCTCCTGTGTACATTCAGGGCGCCCCAGGGCTGGGAGTCAGCGGTCACACAGGCCACCTCTGTGCCTGTGGGGTTAGGGAGACTTGGAGGGAGAAGGCGGGTATGACTTTGTGCCTTTTAGGTAATCCCTGTTGGAAATGCAGAAGTTGAACTTTTAGGGAAGCCCCTCTTTTTTCCTCCTTTTGCCTTGCCCTTAAAGTTTCTTTCGACCCCACCCTGTCTTCTAAGTTGCTTTCATTTTAATTTGTGTAACTGAGGCAGAGGACCAGCTGGAGGACAGCCGGTCACACGGGGTGGGCGGGTGCTGGATAATGAAACTGATGGGGAGGCGTCAGAGCTCCTGTTCCACCTTGGCACGTCCTTCCAACAGCAGTGCCTGCTGGCATCCCAAGGCTGCCAGCGGAGGGGTGGGTGGGGCAGAGTGGGGAGAGGAGGTTTGCTGGGGGGTTATCAGTTGGCACAGGGCTCCTCTGGAGGGAGTGGCACCATGAGACGGGGCTGGAGCTGGTGGAGGTCATGCAGGACCGGGCTTTGTCCAGGGTCGACACCAGTTCCGGCAAGGGGAGAGGCAGACAAGGAGATGCCAGGGCAGACGCCAGGGCAGACCCCACCAGAGCCCAGGGCTGACCCCCGCCAGAACCTGGGACTGTGCCCCCTCCTTTAGCTCTCCTTCCTCCTTCCCCGGCCTTGGGGTGGGTGCTAGCTGACTTCTGTTTGAATGCATCTGAAGAGCTTTTCTGATGCAAATCCGCTTTTCTCCGGCTTCTAGTGACACACCCGGGTTTCCACCGGGAGTCCCTGCGGTGTCCTTGACTTCCAGGGCCTGCCTGTCTTCTGCAGACCGGGCTTCTCTGAGACGACAGGCTTTTCCCTTCTGTGTTCCTGACTTCCTTCTGAGCCCTGGCCAAGCTGGTAACATCGGTATTTCTAACAGTCCGTTCAAAGGTGGGCTTCCCAGGGGGCTCTAGTGGCAAAGAACCCGTCTGCCAGTGCGGGAGACGCAGGAGACTTGGTTGGTCAGGAAGATCTCCTGGAGCAGGAAAAGGCAACCCACTCCAGTGTTCTTGCCTGGAGAATCTCATGACAGGGGAGCCAGGGGGTAGCTAAAGTCCATGGGGTCACAAAGAGTTGGACACGCCTGAGTGACTGAGCGCATCTAGATCGCGTTCAAGGCGATCTAGGCCCTTCCTGCCGTGCTCCCGAGTTCACCCAGGCTCCGTGATTGCCCAGTTCCAAAGCCACCTCCACGTTCATTACAGCGGCGCCCGACTCCAGGATCGCTTTGGTTTCCTGCGGCTGTGGTAGTGAATGGCCGCAGACTTGGTGGTTTAGAGGAGCAGGGGCGTCCCCGACGGGTCTCACTGCTTAGAATCCAGGTGTCAGGAGGTCTGTTCCTCTCCGAGGCTCCAGGAAGGACTGTCTTCCCTGCCTTCCTACCCCGGGAGCCCCACGGCTCCCACGGCTTCCTCCTCCTCCGTCTTCTAGCCGGCACGTCTGGTGGGCCCCTTCTCTCCTCACGGTCCTTGAACCCTGACTGTCATGCCCCCTCCCGTATCTGAAGGACCCTGTGATTACCCTGGGCACGTCTTGGTCCTCCAGGGGCGTCTTCTCATTTAGGGTCGGCCGGTTGGCCGGTTGGCCGTTTGGATTTGTATGTTTACAGCGTGTTCGCAGGCTCCGGGCCTGAAGACGTCTTGATGGGGGCGGGGCGGGCATTCTGCCCACGACCGCTGCTGACCATACAAGTGATTGCAAGGCTGGGTCACCTCTGTCCGCGTTTTCCTCCTCTATCAAAGGGAGACAGCTGTAGTTCTTGCTGGGAATCCGCCCGCTAATATGGGTCGTGTGCTCGGAGCAATACTGGGAAGGAGGAAGCTTTGTGTTTTGCTAAACAAGCTTCTCCAGCCCTGGGTGCTCCCGACCACGACGGCCACCAGCAAGCCCATCACAGCGGGGCACAATAGGCATGGGTGGGTCACCAAGAAATGATCCTGCAGGAAGTGGAAAGCCCCAGGTAGCGGGGCTCTGGACCAGTTGGATTAAGGTCTTTCTCTTGAACAGCTGAAGGGTAGCCCGGGAAAGGATGCTGGAGTTCCGGCGTGTGAAGTCACGGTGCCTGGAGGAGGGGATGTCCTTGCTCGCACCGTGAACTGAGGAGGTCTGGGCTCCTGTGGAGGGGCAGCCCCGGGAGGCACACGAGTGCAGATGCCAGGTGAGGTGGACAGTCCATCCGAGGACTACGAGCCCCCCTCTAGGCAGCTGCACCTGGATCGGGGGGTGGGGGGACGCTGTATGGGAAGAGGGTGTCGTTCGGGCTGTGGACCCTGGAGACATGCTCTTCTTGATGGGGGCGGCGGAGCTGCAGATCCCTGGTGCCTTGGCCCAGTCTGCGAGGACTGCGTGTTTAACCTTGAGAGGCTGGCGCAGAAGTGGGTAGACAGCCTGTATGAACTGTGCGTGCCTCCAGCGGGCGGAGGGCTCCGATTTTGGCTGCCTCTCTTGGTTTATGAGTGCGGCTGCTGAGTGGTTTTGAGGTCCTGATCCTGACCAGCAGGATGGGTGTGACAGGGATGGGTGACCCCTCCTTTCTGCCGATTAGGGGGTGCTCACCTGGGCCTCACTGTCATCCTTTGTTATGGGCACCCCCCCGCCCCCGCCCCAGCATTTTACAGCAGTAGAGCTGAGTGGCTGCGGCAGAGACTGTACAGCTCCGGAAAACTCAAGTGTTCAGTCTGGCCCTTTGCAGAAACAGTTTGCTGACTCCCGGTTTAGGTCCCATAAAAAGGAGAATACTTCTCTAAAAGTCTTTTCTGTAGCTCTTCTCTTGGCAAAACTCTGTTAGCCTTTGCCCTGCTTCATTTTGTTCTCTAAGGTACGTCTAGTCAAGGCTATGGTTTTTCCAGTGGTCATGTATGGATGCGAGAGTTGGACTATACAGAGAGCTGAGCGCCAATGAAGAATTGATGCTTTTGAACTGTGGTGTTGGAGAAGACTCTTGAGAGTCTCTTGGACTGCAAAGAGATCCAACCAGTCCATCCTAAAGGACATCAGTCCTGGGTGTTCATTGGAAGGACTGATGTGGAAGCTGAAACTGTAATACTTTGGCCACCTGATGCGAAGAGCTGACTCATTTGAAAAGACCCTGATGCTGGGAAAGATTGAAGGCAGGAGGAGAAGGGGACAACAGAGGATGAGATGGTTGCATGGCATCACTGACTCGATGGACATGAGTTTGAGCAAGCTCTGGAAGATGGTGAAGGACAGAGAATCCTGGTGTTGCTACAGTCCATGGGGTCACAAAGAGTCAGACATGGCTGGGTGACTGAACAAAACTTTCTATAGTTGTAGAAACTCCCCAAAGAGTTTAGCATTTAAAAAAGAGTTCAGAAACTGAGGAGACCCCTGATTCAGTTAAACTGGACAAGCAGCTCTCAGATTTCCCTTGGGGGTCCACCTGGAGCTGTACTGGGTGAAGGTGGGGCCTGGGTTTAAGATCAGCATGGACTTCTACTGGGAAAAAGTTCTTGGAAATAAATCTTAGTTTAGATTTGGGATATGGAAATTAAGCCTGTAAAGCCACTGTTGTAGGTGGTCCACATCTTTGTGGGTGGTTCACGTCTTTGTGAGTAGGTCAGCATCCTTGTGGGTGGTCCATGTCTTTGTGGGTGGTCCACGTCTGTGTGGGTGTCCCATATCTTTGTGAGTAGGTCAGCATCCTGTGGGTGGTCCACACTTTGTGGGTGGTCCATGTCTGTGTGGGTGGCCCACATCTTTGTGAGTGGGTCAGCATCCTTGTGGGTGGTCCACACTTTGTGGGTGGTCCATATCTTTGTGGGTGGTCCACATCTCTGTGGGTGGTCCACATCTTTGTGGGTGGTCCATGTCTATGTGGGTGGCCCATGTCTTTGTGAGTAGGTAAGCATCCTTGTGGGTGGTCCATGTCTTTGTGGGTGGTCCATGTCTTTGTGGGTGGTCCATGTCTGTGTGGGTGGCCCACGTCTTTGTGGGTGGCCCACGTCTTTGTGAGTGGGTCAGCATCCTTGTGGGTGGTCCACACTTTGTGGGTGGTCCACATCTTTGTGGGTGGTCCACATCTCTGGGTAGTCTACATCTTTATAGATGTCCACATCTTTGTGGGTGGCCCATGTCTTTGTGAGTAGGTCAGCATCCTTGTGGGTGGCCCATGTCTTTGTGAGAAGGTCAGCATCCTTGTGGGTGGTCCATGTCTTTGTGGGTGGTCCATGTCTTTGTGGGTGGCCCACATCTTTATAGATGTCCACATCTTTGTGGGTGGTCCATGTCTGTGTGGGTGGCCCACATCTTTGGGAGTGGGTCAGCATCCTTGTGGGTGGTCCACACTTTGTGGGTGGTCCACACTTTGTGGGTTGGTCACATCTTTAGTACCACTGAAGACTGAATGGGCACCCTCTGGGGTTAAGGCATCATTCCCAGAATTCCTCTGCTTTCTTGAGAAGTCAGTGGCCTGAATATGAATGTGGTTATTAAGATAGGTGGAAGAAAATCAGCAGCTTGGGCTCAGCGGGGTGGACAAAGCACCATTGTGCTGAGAGATCCCAGAGGACAAAGGCCGCCTGTGTGCAGCTGCGCGAGCTGGCAGGTCAGCCCGGAGGCCCCCTGGAGGAGGCGCCAGGAACTCTGGGGATGGATGGGGAGAGGTATTTAAGGCTTGCAGGTGCACTGGGATTCTGAAAACTTTAACTGGGGCCACCGCGTTCGTGAGCTAACACCTGAATTGCATTTAATGTCTCTGGACAATAACTCTGTGCTTCGTTATCTTTAAGTTTGTGGGAAAAATAGAAACTGTGATCCCCAATGGAACTTGCCCTTCACGTTTCATTGAGACTTTGCAGAACTTCCCTCTTTGCGAAAAGGAAATTTCACACACATGTACACGCATGGACACACGTGTTTTTATTCTTGGAACGAAGCTTTGTCACATGTATGATTTGATGACAGACCCTCATGGCTCCTTCCTCCTCCTGTTCTGGAGACCGGTCTTCAGAGCTGGCCCAGGTGCCCTGTTTGGAACTCATCACAGATGCCCCATCTTTGCTCTGCTCTCCCCTTTGCCTTGGCACCTCCTTCTCTGGGATTGTCCCCGCTCATGACGACGCCCAGCTTGAATTATGTCCCGTTTTTCAGTGTCACCTGCCTCGTGCAGCCGTCGTGGATGGTGGAGCGGACTTTTTCATCCAGACCGTGCCGCCATGTGACCTGTCTCCCTGTTTCGCCTTCTATCTGACGGCAGAGCGGTCAGTGTCGCCTGTTCTGAAATGTGGAGAGAAAGCAGAATGGACGTGCACAGAGCTGCCGTGACCTGTGGGCACCTCGAGCTGGCAGGTCAGCCCGGAGGCCCCCTGGAGGAGGCGCCAGGAACTCTGGGGATGGATGGGGAGAGGTATTTAAGGCTTGCAGGTGCACTGGGATTCTGAAAACTTTAACTGGGGCCACCGCGTTCGTGAGCTAACACCTGAATTGCATTTAATGTCTCTGGACAATAACTCTGTGCTTCGTTATCTTTAAGTTTGTGGGAAAAATAGAAACTGTGATCCCCAATGGAACTTGCCCTTCACGTTTCATTGAGACTTTGCAGAACTTCCCTCTTTGCGAAAAGGAAATTTCACACACATGTACACGCATGGACACACGTGTTTTTATTCTTGGAACGAAGCTTTGTCACATGTATGATTTGATGACAGACCCTCATGGCTCCTTCCTCCTCCTGTTCTGGAGACCGGTCTTCAGAGCTGGCCCAGGTGCCCTGTTTGGAACTCATCACAGATGCCCCATCTTTGCTCTGCTCTCCCCTTTGCCTTGGCACCTCCTTCTCTGGGATTGTCCCCGCTCATGACGACGCCCAGCTTGAATTATGTCCCGTTTTTCAGTGTCACCTGCCTCGTGCAGCCGTCGTGGATGGTGGAGCGGACTTTTTCATCCAGACCGTGCCGCCATGTGACCTGTCTCCCTGTTTCGCCTTCTATCTGACGGCAGAGCGGTCAGTGTCGCCTGTTCTGAAATGTGGAGAGAAAGCAGAATGGACGTGCACAGAGCTGCCGTGACCTGTGGGCACCTGACCCGACATCGCCTCACTGGGGGTGGGGAAGGCGAGGAGAAGCGGGGGTGGGGCTGACGAAGGACCAGCAGGAATAATGCCCGAAAGCTTTCCAAACCCAGTAGCACATGTAAACCTGCAGATTCCAGAAGCTGAGAGGATCACTAACAGGGAAAACCCAAAGAGACCCGGGCAAGGCTCACTATAATGAAACTCCGAAAACCAAAAGGCAAGGGAAACATCCTTTGTGTTTTTCCAGCTGTTCCGTGTGGTGTGTGGGATCTGATCAGATCCACGTGCCCTGCAGTGGGGGTGTGGAGTCTTACCACTGGACAACCAGGGACGACCCGAGGAAAATACCTGAAAGCGGCAAGTGGGGGAAAGAAAAGGTTATAATGACAGCAGATAACTGACTCATCAGAAACCAAGGCTGCCAGAAGGAAGTGGCGTGGTACTTTCCAAGTGCTGAAAACACAGATGAAGCCTTTTAAAAATTTAGCTTTTATTTATCTATTTACTTGTGACTGTGCTTGGCTCTTCGTTGCTGCGTGCGGGCTTCCTCCGGTTGGGGCGAGCGAGGGCTACCCTCTCGCTGTGGCTCTCGGCCTTCTCACTGTGGTGGCTTTTGCGGCGGAGCACGGGCTCCAGGGAGTGTGGGGTGGGGTGCAGCTGTAGCTGTGGAGTGTGGGTGTTCAGTGTCGGTGGCGCACAGGCTTGGTTGCTCCTTGGCGTACGGAATCTCCCTGGACCAGGGGTCAAACCTGTGCCCCTGCACTGGCGGCGGATCCTCAATCCTCCACACCACCAGGGCCCTCTGGTGAGGACTGTTGATCTACGACTTTTGTTCATCTTCACAAAAAGGGGCTCTGGAAACAAGTGCCATACCTTGACTCAGACTTTTTCACCTATTCTGTTCTTTAATGATAGTATGATGCTATTTGGTATATAATTACATATCTAATAAGCTATCTAGGTAAATCTCGGAGGAGGTGATGACACCCCACTCCAGTACTCCTGCCTGGAAAATCCCATGGATGGAGGAGCCTGGTAGGCTGCAGTCCATGGGATCAAGAAGAGTTGGACATGACTGAGCGACTTCACTTTCACGCATTGGAGAAGGAAATGGCAACCCACTCCAGTGTTCTTGCCTGGAGAATCCCAGGGACGGGGGAGCCTGGTGGGCTGCTGTCTATGGGGTCGCACAGGGTCAGACACGACTGAAGTGACTTAGCAGCAGCAGGTAAATCTGGGAGGTTTTTTCCCCTCCACATGAAATGTAAAAGCTTTCAGCTTTGTAGCTTAAAAATTGGGAACAATTTTTGCCTATATAGCAGTTTTTGCTTTTTGGTAGATTATCTTATAAGGTTTATTGAAAATTTGCACATGGGCAGTAAAATTCACCCTGGTCTTTTAGTACATGGTTAGGAGTTTTGACAGACACAGCTATGTAACAACAAGCACAACCAAGATACAAACCGTTTGCGTCTTTTAAAAAAAGATCCCTGGTCCTTCGGAGCCAGCCCTCTACTCAGCACTGCCTCCAGCCGCCGACTGTTTTCTGCCCTTAGCGCCGTCTTTCCTGGGCTTGTATGGGATGGAGAGTTTGGGGCCCAGTTCCTCCTGCTGAGTTCGTTTAAGGCTCACCTGTGTTGTGGCCTGTGTTCAGTCCTGTTAACTGCTGAGTAAAGTTCCCTTGGGGGCTTCCCTGGCAGCTCTGGTGCCTGCCGTGCAGGAGACTCAGGAGACAGGGGCTCGATTCCTGGATCAGGAGGAGCCCCTGGAGAAGGAAATGGCAACCCTGCTCCAGTATTCCTGCCTGGAAAAGCCCATGGACAGAGGAGCCTGGTGGGCTACAGTCCATGGGCTCACAAAGAGTCAGACATGACTGAGTGATTAAACCGCCACTGCCAAAGCTCCATCGTGTGGACGTGCTGTCCACCAGCTGAATGATTAAACCGCCCCCGCCAAAGTCCCATCGTGTGGATGGACTGTCCACAACTGAGCGATTAAACCGCCACCTCCACATGGACGTGCTGTCCGTCAGCTGAGCGATTAAACCGCCCCCGCCAAAGCTCCATTGGGTGGGCGTGCTGTCCACCACTGAAGGGTATTTGGATTGTGCTCAGTTTTTCGTGATTACGAATAAAGCCGCTATAAACAGAGTGGAGGTTTTTGTGGGAACGTGAATTTTCACGTCTCGGGTCAGCCAGCTATGAGTGGGGCTCCTGGGCTTTCCACCAGTGTATGTTGAACACCAACCTGACACAGCCCCATTAATTAAAGAATCAGTTTTTTTATTTCCATGTGTTGAGAGACTCACGTTTCCATGCACAGACTTGGGGAATATTCTGGGGAGAGAACTCTGTAGTTTAGCTCTTGGACAGTTTTCTGGAGAAAATGGTCTGTTTCTCGTTTTCCTTGGCTGACTTTATGCCGGCACACGTGGTTAATTCTGCAATGGAAGTTTCGTTGCTTTCTCTGCCAGGGTCACAGAAGTGTTGCTGGAACAGCAGGGTGCTTGGAGAGAGGTACCGGGCATAAGACCCACATTGTAAGGCTTTAATCTTGGTTGTTGCTTGCCCGTAAAACAGACACATTTAGCGGCCCTGTCTGTCTCGGGCACAGAGCCCTTTAGAAGGAAGCCCACTCGTGGAGCCTGGTGCCAGCTGCCGTGCCCACTTACCCGTTGTTCCCTCTGACAGATCATTTCCAACCAGCCTTCAACACCGGCTCTTCTCGAGATCCGCCTTCCTGCTCAGCCCAAGAGAACCCAAACCCACACACGTACTCGAGTGTTTCAATTTCACGAGAAGGCCTGCGGAGTGCGTCTCCTGCAGAGCGTGTCGTGAACACTGAGTGACTTGTGCTGTGGACTGGGAGGAAATGGGCGTGAACTGGCGTTTCTCTCAACACTGGCCTGGCCTCCGCGGGCCGGTCTCGGGCCTCTGACATCGCTCCGCTCTCCCACTGCTCCGTATCCCAGTCTTTGGGCCCACGTGGCCTCGGAGCTTAGCTTTGACTTCACAGTGTTTGCTCGTGGCAAAAATGAGGCCAACGGGCTCGTCCCTGGAGCATCCTCCGCTCCGGAAAGGCTTCACGCCTGAGCACAGCAGGCGGCAGGACACGCGGCACACTGGGCACTGCCTTGCGGGGGCACGGAGTCTGCTATGATCCTGGCAAACTAGAGCAGGGCTGAAGATTTGCTTTTTCAGCTTCTTCCTCTTTCAGGTGAAGAGACAAGACTCCGAAAGTTATTTGTCCAACGTCGGAGCAGAAGAGGGGCCAGGGCCGGGGTCTTGCGGCGCCTTAACCAAAGCCTCTGCACCGTGAACCTCGTCTCGCGCTGCCGCTCCCGCCGTCATGACGCGCCCTCATCTTTCGTCGCATCTGTGCTCCGGCCTCCTCCCCGGCTGCAGTCCGCTCAGGAATCGGGCGCTGGCCGGAGGAGCGCTGGCCTGGGCAGGGCATTCTCCGGGCGTCCGGGTTGCCGGCTCCCGGCCCCGTCCTCCCCGGCCCCCCGCCCGCGTGAGGAGCAGGGGTGCCCTCGGCTTCTCGTGCGCCAGACACTGTGCCGGGTGCTGCTGGGGCCTGTCTCTCATTTCCTACAGTGGCGTTGTGTGGTTGGTATTTTCACCACCGCCTCTTCCAGACCAGGAGGCTCAGGGCCAGGTGGCGCGGGGCACTGGGGGCCCGGATTTGAGGTCGGCGTCTCGTCACGTGTAGAGGGCTCCTTCCCTCCTGTCTGGGCACCACGCGGGCGCCTCCGTGTGCAGAGTGCTTCCCCTGCCTGCTGCCGGGGGGCGCTGCCCACGGAGACGCAGGTGAGGGGCAGACTGGCTCCCGCACGCCTGGGCAGCACCCAGACAGTGCAGGACACGCGGGACCCAGCCCTGCGCCCCTCGCCCTGATGGCCTGCCGCACGTGGGCTGGGCCCATCCCTGACCAACTGCTGATTGGCGTTTACATTTACAACTTTAAAAAAACAACTACTGCTTTATCTGTGGCTGAGCTGGGTCTTCACTGCCGCGTGGGTTCTCCCCTCGGTGCGTGGGGGCCGCCCTCTGGGTGCGGCGCTCGGGCCGCTCACTGTGGGCGCTCCTGTCACAGAGCCTGGGCCCGAGGTGCCAGTCTGCAGTACTTGCAGCACAGGGGCTCAGTAGTGCTGGTGCTCAGGCTTGGTTGCCCTGAGGTGGGTGGGGTCCTCCTGACCCAGGATGGAACTGGTGTCCCTTGCTCCGGCAGGCGGATTCTTAAGCACCGAAACACCGGGGAAGCCCTCTGCTAACGACCTTCATTGCCGTGGCCTGCATTAGAAGGTTCGATTTCCACCTAGGAAATCGAAGTTTATAATTAGACTTCTAATTATATTAGAAGTTTGTAACTTCTCACCTGCTTTTGGAAAGAGGGTGCGGGGCTGGGCCCTCGCTTTTCCCCCTCGGTTCCAGACGCGCATTCAGTTCCCGTTGTCGAAGGGCCGCTTGTGTTTGCGCGCGTGCCCGCACCCAGGCGGCTCTTGGAGCGGAGGCCTGGCTGAGGGGAGCAGGCTGAGCCAGGCCTGCAGCAGGAGGGTGTCCGCGCTGTGTCCTGGGGAGGCGCCGGCCGGACCCAGAGCCCACGGTCTGCCAGGGCGTTGCTTGAGAAGAATACGTTCTGTGGGTTTTTCTGGTTGGAGGAGCAGAAGAGCCTGTCTTTCTGAGATGCTCCCGCGTCTGTCTGTACAAGCAGTGTTCTCTCGGGGAGTGGCCTTTGGGATGGTGAGGGCCGCGGGCGGGGCGGGCGGGGTGGGTGGCCTCCCGGGCCCAGGCCTCCCTGGGCTCCCCCGGCCTCCGACCCCGACTCGGCGGCAGCTGTGTTAGTCCTCTGGTGAGAGCTGCACGTTCACCCACGTTGTGAGACTTCCCCAGAGGCCTTGGAAGCTCCTGCCTGTGTCCCTGCCGCTTTGCAGAACGCCCCCAGGGGTGGCGGGCTGGGCGCGTCTTCAAGGACTCCTTGTTTTCCTCACTCAAACAGGTGGATTTGTTCCTGGGACGCGAGAGCACAGCGGAGGTGCTGTGAGTTTGTGTTTTCCTCTCTTTGTAGAAATCAGAGGCGCCCTCATTACACGCTGTGGCCAAATGCACAGTGACTGAATGTTAAATTGCTAGAATCTTATCAAAAATCCTCAGCCATGAGAATTTCCAGGCAGGGCGTTTTCTTGAAAGACTAAGATTAGCTAGTAATGAAATCTAGCCCTTGAAGGTGGTTTTGTGTGATGCTGAACTAGTGCGTCAAATAACGCTCCAGGTTAGAATTATGGTTCTGCCTTGAATTGAAAACTTTTAAAGCAGTATTTATTGGCGCAAAGAATGCAGTGTTCAGAACAATCATTGGAAAAGATACATGTACCCCAGCGTCCACAGCAGCACTGTCTGCAGCACAACAGCCAGGACGCGGAAACAGCCTGCGTCCTTCAGCAGACGACGGGCGATCGGAGAGACGGTGTGGTCCTGCCGCACCGTGGGCACTGCTCGGCCGCAAGGAAGGAAGTGATGCTATCTGCAGCAGCGTCAGTGGGTTTGAAAGGTATTATGCCAAGTGAAATGTCAGACAAAGACAAACACTGTATTATATCACTTACATGTCGAATCTAAAACTAACAGGCCAGTGAATCTGACAAAAAGGAAGCAGGCTCACAGAGAACAAACTTGTGTTGCCAGTGGGGAGAGGGTGATCATTTGCGTCTCGTCGAGAAGCTCTTTTGTTCGGAGTCCCAGCTGAAGTGCAGACCTGGATTGAACGTGAATGTTCAGGTGTGGAGAATGAACTGGATGGTGCGCTGGTAACACCGTCGGCAGAGATGGGCAAACACACAGCCTTTCAGGGATCCCGCCCAAAATGAGCCACGGTCTCCACAGCTTCCTCGAGACGCGTGAAGAGAAAAAGTTAAATTTTAAAAAAAGTTTTCTTTGTTCTGTTAAAACCCCGGAGGCAGGCCATACCTCATGGAAAATAGCCTGCCCCTTAGAGTTAAATTTTCCCTAAAACTCTCTGCTAAACCTTAAAAATCAGGCCCTTATCCCATATGGCCATTAGGCTCTCTAAGGGGCTTTCCGGGGGGAGGTGCACCCTATCTCCTGGAATGCGGCCTTCAGGCGCCAGCAGGAAGGCAGGTCCTTATCTATTGTTTTATGGCTCTCCGGGCTCCACAGGAATTTATGGCCCTCCGGCCTTCACTAGACCCCCAGGGAGTTTGCTTTTCCTTCAGAAACTTTCCAAAAAGTTAATTCCCAGGTAATAACTAATTGTCAAGATGCAGTCTAGCGAGCCGTTTGGACCTGATGATAAACAAATGAGCCAATCCCTGTAAAAGATAAAAACCTGTGCGCCAATCATATTGTCCTAACCCTATTCCCGCCTGCTTGTGATTTTTCTGTATAAAAATTCTTCTCAACCGGGGCTCGAGGTTCGTTCCTCCTCGGAGGTGACTGAACCCCGGC
>SJYC01085122.1:0-12162 GCA_006408675.1 Madoqua kirkii
GAAACTCCAGTACTTTGGCACCTCATGCGAAGAGTTGACTCATTTGAAAAGACTTTGATGCTGGGAGGGATGGGGGACAGGAAGAGAAGGGGACGACAGAGGATGAGATGCCTGGATGGCATCACGGACTCGATGGACGTGAGTCTGAGTGAACTCTGGGAGTTGGTGATGGACAGGGAGGCCTGGCGTGCTGCAATTCATGGGGTCACAAAGAGTCGGACACGACTGAGCAACTGAACTGAACTGAACCAGGTACAGTGGTTTATGAGAAATGTAAACCACCACACAGCATGCAAGGAGGCAGAAAAGCAGGTGTTTGTATCTTCTTGAGGCAAAGAGAGTTGAGTTGAGAGCAATGAAACTTTGTTGAGAGAATTCTAATTTCTACTTGTTCCCGTTGTGAGAGGTCTAGTTGGGGTCACTAACACTTTTAATTAAACTACTTTAGGAATCAAGCTTAGCCTTGGGAGTGCAGAACAGCATTGAAACTTGTGTGATCTTGCTAGGGAGAGCAGCCTCTGGGACTCGCTCTAGCCTGGGGCTTCAGTTTACCTTTGGTGAGTGTGGATTTACCTTCAGGATTGTGAAGCTTCCCAAACGCCCATGTACGCAGCAATTTATCATGTTGTTAAAGGGTGAATTTGACTCTTTGGCTTCCAGTACTAATATGCAAGAGAGGCCCTAAGCAAGCTTACTAGGCCTCGATGATACCAGGCAGCTCCCTGGGCACAAAATCTTTTTGCTTTGCCCTCTTCTCTGACAACAGGAAACACCTTCATTCAGCCTCCAGGACCTTCCCTGAGTTCCAATGGGCAGATTCAAACAGTTCTTAATCAGGGAAGGGAGATGATGTGAGACCAAGGAGAAACAGTCAAAAGCAGCCTCGGGGCAGGCTCCTGGTTCCTCATCAACAGATACACTCAACAATATCTTTGAGCCATTCTGCAGATACTGAAACTCCCTCCAGGTGGGAGAAGTTAATGCTTAACAATGGCATGCTGCCCACAGACAGGCAGACCCCAGACCAGCTGGACCTGAAAGTTGATGATGCAGTCTCCTTACCTCACCACCAACCCATCAGAGCAATGTCCATGAGCTGATCATATCCTCTTTGAACCATTACTGTAAAAACTATCTTCTCCAAGTTAGGATACAGTTTTGAGGGCACTAGCCTACACGCAAAGTAATATAACAGTCCTTTTTTCATCTCACCCAAAACTCTGTCTCCGAGATTCAATTTGGCAATGGTAGACAGAGAAGCTAAGCTTTGGACATCATAGGTGGTCTCCAAAAGGTGGTCTCTAAAACCGATACCTCAGGCTGGTTATTTTTATTCTTCATGTTTGTTATCTTGGCAAAAACTTTTGGTGTAAATTTATATCTTTCTTGAAAAGAAAATCTTCCATTATTTCAGTGATGAAAATGAAAGAAGTAATACAAGTCCAAGGCATGGTTCTTAGCCAGAAAACAACAGTTTTGAACAGTGAACAGACAGTGGTAGCAAAGGCAACACTATAAAGATGGCAAAATGATGACTGGTTGCCAGGAATCACTGGGGAGGAGGGAGAGGTGAGAGAAAGGGACAAATAGGTGTACAGGGCATTTTGAGAACAGAGAAGATAACCTGTATGATACGGTTACTGATATTATAATGTTGCATGTCTGATACTGACAGTTGTCAAAAGCCATAGGTCTGAACCACACAAAACATAAACCCTAGTGTAAACCATGGACTTCAGTTGATACTTTATTAATAATAGTTCATCAGTTATAATAAACATACTACACAAATGCAAGATGCTCAAAGGAAAATTGTATGCAGGCAAGGGGAGGCACGTAAGAACTCTTGACTTTCTGCTCAATTTTTCTATCAATGTAACATTGCCCTAAAAAGAAAAAAAAAGTATCAGAAGGTAGCTCAGATCTACACAACAGGAACAACTATATAAATACTGCAGAAACAAACCAAAAAAATGATTCATGGAACCATTTCAGCTAGAGCTACACTTGGTGTAAATGAGATATAAAGTGTTTATTTAAATGGTATAAGTCATTATCTGGTTACGTTTAAAAAGAAAAACAAACTTTTAACTGAACAGTGTCATTGGAATAAGCCAAAAGCCTTTGTACAAGTATTTCTATGAAGCAACTAGTACGACTACTGGGCTGACCTTTTTCACAAGTAAAATTTAGTTAAGAGTTTTCAGAAGTGTTCCATGCTGTGAATTTAATAGGAGAGGTCTGCTTAGCTGCAAAAACATGTCTTCAGAGTAGAAGAAAGGAAATGGACATATAATAAAGGAAGATGCCTTTGCCACTGTGCACATTCAGGGAAGAAGTGAGCTTGGAATCTAAGGAGTCCGAGGGCAGACTATCTTCTCTGATACCTAGCAAATACACGCCAGGACTCAGGGTCAGCGTCCGCAGCTGCTGGCCACCTTCCACTCTGTGTAACACATTTCATCTTTCTCTTCACCCATGGCCACGCGTCTGCAAATTTTATCATCCCTGAGGCAGTTTTGCTGATTTAGTTTACTAGCAAATGATTATAATGTAATAAAGGTTTGGACTTATTTTATGTCTTGAAAGCTATACACCTACAAATGACTTAAGCTCACATCTCTAGAAATGTTAAGGCTCTGAAGAGTTCAGTTAAAGTGTTCAGTTCTAGATGACTGTTTGGTGGAGAGAAGAAATGAAATGTTCCTTGAAATGAGTCCACTGAGGATTCTTGAAGGCCTTGGGAAGGTCCCTTTTGAATGAGGAAGTCTGCTTTAATTTGAAGAAATTGAGAACATTCAGTGCCCCAGCAGAAGGAAAGTGAAAATCCTACTGTACTTCAGAATAAATGTTTGAATAATGAAGCTAACGATATAGGAGTGATGTAGATGGAAGTCATATGGACAAAACCAAAAGGAATATATAAAAACAACTCAGGCTAATATCTTCTTTTCTATAGAGATCAAAACAAGGTTTCGGAGAGATAGGGTGGCTCGTAAATATAATAGCAGTAGAACAAATCAGCAAAAGTAAACATTTCTAGCTCAAAATATAATTAACTTCGCAATTACTGACAACTTGTGTTTTTCAATCCTACAGAGCTTCTTTGAACTACATACATTACTGAGAAAATTAGCCTGTTACATAGCAATAACATTAAAAGCATTACTTTGAAATGTACTACATATAAAATAAACATTGCCTTGAAAACTGGGAGGTTGCTAGGGAATTATGTCAAGTGCAATCCTCTCCAGTTATATCTAATTTTTCCATTTTATACCTTCCTCAATCATTAGGGCTTAACACCTACAGGAATTTACATGAGGATAGCTTACATACCTCGCAAATATAAATTTTCCATTCAATCCTTAGAAGGCCTTAGGCATTAGTGCTAAGAATTTTGAGCAGAGTCAGCTGTTCTAGAAAAAAAAAGGGCAACACTTGGGTTCCTGACTATATGGGGGTTTGTACAGAACAGAAGATGGAAGTGGGCCTGGTCTGTGTGGACATTTACATTTTCCCCTTCTGTTTCTACAGAATGAATCCAGGGGAAAAAGGCTTAGTGGCAAGCCAAATCAAGCAATTTGCGTTATTTTAAGAAGAAGCAATTGATTGCACTGGTTGCCAAACTTAAAATGCCTGGACAGCCTGTTCAAAGAGCCAGCAGCCGGAAGAGGAGGGATGGTGCCAGAAATTTAGGCCAAGAAGCAGGAGAGGACTGGGGAGCCCCCCTCCTGAGAATCAGCGTGTCAGTGGTGCTCCTCTCCAGGGGTCTGAGAAAGACAGGGATGCCATTTCCACAGTGGGTTGGCTCCCAAGATCTTTCTTTTCATTCACGCTATCCCTCACTCTCTAGGAGGGGGCGCCATCATTTACTGATAAAATGGGAGTAGATTACAAAGGGAAAGAATTCATTGGGAGATCTGAATTTCTCTTCTTTTTGATGCTAATAGGTATAACGTGTACTGTACTTCACAGAATCCAAAGCGTTTTCTTTATTGCATTTAGCATCTTGTTAAACCTCACCGCTTCCCAGATGGCACAGCAGTAAAGTACCTGACAGTCAATGCAGGAGACCCTGGTTTGATCCCTGGGTCTGGAAGATCCCCTAGAGGAGGAAACGGCAACCTACTCCATCTAGTATTCTTGCCTGGGAAATCCTATGGACAGAGGAGCCTGCATGCTGTACTCCGTGGAGTCACAAAGAGTCAGACAAGATTTAGCCATTGAGCACATTTGCAAACCTAACAGTACCCTGTGAAATGAGGTGAGTTTGCCCACTTAGAGCTGAGGAACTGAGGCTAAAGGAAACTATAATTGACTGGTTCAATGTATCAACATAATAAGTGGCACAGCAAGAATTTGAAGCTAAACTCAAGTGTATTTAATTGAAAACAGAACCAAAGGTCCATTGCTAATCCACGCAGAAAGACTTCCTTAGTTACAGCAGTAAAAAACAGCACCTAGTGAATATCTGGTCCTGTGCTAGGGATTTGGCATGCCTGACTCTAAGCCATCGTAAAACAAAGCAAAGTCAGAGAAAAACTTACTCATCGATGCAAGGCACAGTGTGGACAGAGATGACCTGAGAATGATTTTCCAGGAGAGAGGGAGCCTGCCAAAACCGGTGAAATTTTTTGAAAGGAAAATTTTAATTTTCATTCAACTCTAAATGAAGAAGACTCTGCCAAGGGGTGCTGGCCAAAAGCAGCCTCTAACTGGAGAGAGTCCACATTTACGGTCACGGCTATTAAACTGTCAAGACTCTGATTTTATAAATCAGTTGCTACAAATAGAGTCACTTTAATTTCTGGAATCTAAAGAGTATCTTCATCAACCACAAATGAGATGGTAAACCAAAGGACATTTTATTTATATTTTTACCGCTTATTTCAATAGCCACAAATATGTCTGGGCTAAGCCATTTCTAGTCAGTGCTGTTATCTTTTGAGGAGGAAATTTACCAATGCCTAACTAAAAACAAAAAAAAAAAAAGTGCATGCCATGCAGAGACACAGTGTCACTTTACATATAAAGGCTACTTAGGCTTAGTGTGAATATGACAGTTGTGTAGCTATTGCTCAGATGTACAGAAAAGCGGATTTTCCATCCAGAAAGCTTGCCTGTTTCCAGGCTGTATGAGACAGGAAACTGTCAAGTGCTTTCAAAGGAAGACACTGTGACTGATGAGCAGCTCAAATATTACAGTGTATTGGACCTCAGATAGCGCTGCACCTCATTTCCTGGCACATATCTGCCTTCAGGGAAAGGAAAATGAGTTTTGCTCTAAAAACAGAGCATTAATTAGACATGGGTCATAGCTGATGACACAGAATCTGGCTTCAAATATGTCCTTAAGCTCTCTGAAGGGAAAAAGTTAAATTTTAAAAAAGTTTTCTTTGTTCTGTTGAAACCCCGGAGGCAGGCCATACCTCATGGAAAATAGCCTGCCCCTTAGAGTTAAATTTTCCCTAAAACTCTTTGCTAAACCTTAAAAATCAGGCCCTTATCCCATATGGCCATTAGGCTCTCTAAGGGGCTTTCAGGGGGGAGGTGCACCCTATCTCCTGGAATGCGGCCTTCAGGCGCCAGCAGGAAGGCAGGTCCTTATCTATTGTTTTATCGCTCTCCGGGCTCCACAGGAATTTATGGCCTTCCGGCCTTCACTAGAGCCCCAGGGAGTTCGCTTTTCCTTCAGAGGCTTTCCAGAAAGTTAATTCTCAGGTAAAAACTAATTGTCAAGATGCAGTCTAGCGAGCCGTTTGGCCCTGATGATAAACAAATGAGCCAATCCCTGTAAAAGATAAAAACCTGTGCGCCAATCATATTGTCCTAACCCTATTCCCGCCTGCTTGTGATTTTTCTGTATAAAAATTCTTCTCAACCAAAAATCAGGCCCTTATCCCATATGGCCATTAGGCTCTCTAAGGGGCTTTCCGGGGGGAGGTGCACCCTATCTCCTGGAATGCGGCCTTCAGGCGCCAGCAGGAAGGCAGGTCCTTATCTATTGTTTTATGGCTCTCCGGGCTCCACAGGAATTTATGGCCCTCCGGCCTTCACTAGACCCCCAGGGAGTTTGCTTTTCCTTCAGAAACTTTCCAAAAAGTTAATTCCCAGGTAATAACTAATTGTCAAGATGCAGTCTAGCGAGCCGTTTGGACCTGATGATAAACAAATGAGCCAATCCCTGTAAAAGATAAAAACCTGTGCGCCAATCATATTGTCCTAACCCTATTCCCGCCTGCTTGTGATTTTTCTGTATAAAAATTCTTCTCAACCGGGGCTCGAGGTTCGTTCCTCCTCGGAGGTGACTGAACCCCGGCGCGCCGGTTCAATAAAATCCTCTTGCGGTTTGCATCGAGTTCAACGAGTCTTGGTTATCTGTGGGAAGACGGTTCCGGCGATTAGGCCTTCTCCGGGTCTAACACGCGCCCCAGCACCGATTTTAGCCAGAGGGCGGCTGCTGCTTCGGAAGCACTGAACGCCAGGGCTGATCTCGACCCTGTGTGCCTGCGTGTTTTGTGACTCTGGGGCTCCTCACCAGGACCAGGAGGCAGTGAGGTGGGCTTCACTGGTAGGGATCTGAGCCAGGCGAAGTGATCAGCTTTTATGCGCTCGGTCAGCAAGCCAGCCCTGTGGTCTGAAATGCGCTCACACAGATTAGCAGCCGTCGGCTGTCTCCATCTGCTCTGGAGACGGTGGGGCCGAGCCTGCCTTTCCCTGAACTCAGGTGCAGTCCCTAAAGACGGGAGGGCGGGGTGCTGGGGATACTGTGTGGCCGGCTGGCTCGTGGCCTCGTTGGTGGCGGAGTGGGTTTCTGAGGAGCTCGAGTCCTGCGGAAGCCTGGGCCTTGGGCTCTGAGGGCGCGTCCTGCCCTGTCGGTGGCCGTGAGTCGCTTGTCCTCAGGGTTATCTAATCTCGCTGTGCCCCTTCTTACCTGCCTTTGCCTTCTCTCTGGGGACATTTCATCATCCTCCTTGGCTGACCCTCAGCTTCTGGGCTCGGCCACCTCCAAGGAGCCCTGGGGAGGTACCTCAGCCACCATCTCAGCAAGTGGCCTCAGGTCCCTCCTGGCCCCTCTCGGCCCCTCTTGATCCCTCCCGGCCCCTCCTGATCCCTCCTGGCCCCTCCTGACCCCTCCGGGTCCCTCCTGGCACCTCCTGACCCCTCCTGATCCCTCCTGGCCCCTCCTGGCCCCTTCCTATCCCTCCTGGTCCCTTCTGGCTTCAGGTCTGATGGGCAACGGGGTGAGCACAGTCTGGACCCGTCTTCTCACCGGTTCCGTCCACACTCTTTTTGAGCACTTCCTGTGAACTGGACACTGTGCTGAGCCCGGGGGACTACAGTGAGGAAGGCAGTTGGCCTCTCGTCCTGGAGTGAACTTGGGTCAGGCTGCTGGCGATACGCCCAGCCTGTGTGACTGGTGCTCTAAAGAAAAGCTGTGGGTGATGGGATCACAGGGCTTGAGGCAGGTCTGAGGGGGGCACAGTCACGTTCCCGTCGGGGAGCGGTCTGTCTCTCTGCAGAGACTCGACCGGCCCTGTGCTGTTCTGCCTGTTCCTGTTCCCCGCCCCCGCCCCCGAGGGCCCCGCCTCTGGACCCCTGATCACCTGTGCCCTCTTGACCCTTGAGCTGCCTAGGTCGTCGGTCTGGCTCCCTCAGTAAGTGAGATAACCGACGCCTTGAACAGGTCTTTATTTGTTGTATCTGTTGGGAAAGTCGTGATTTTGCCCTTTCTTGAAAGCTGTCTTTTAACATGCAACGGGTGGAATTGTTTGCAAAATGCTTGACCAAATCTCATTCCTGTTCTAACAGAATTCAGTCCCCTCCTCCACATTAGAAGGTTTGTCGTCGGGCATTTCTTCACCTGGCAGGTATTCATGCCACTGTCGGGGTTCCTGGCTGCTTGCTTCCCGGGCGTTCTCGAGCAGCTCTGTGCTCTGGCGTCTGCTTCGAGATCTGCAGAGCTGTGCCACTAATTGTGGGGGTGGGATGAGGTGCCTGCGTGTGCATGCAGGTATATGTGTACATGTGTGCATGTCTATACACGCATGTTGTACAAGTGTATGTGTACGTGGGCGTGCAGGTAGACACGTTTACGTGTGCATGCAGGAATACATGTGCATGCGTGTTGTACACATGCATGTGTATATGAGTGTGCAGGTAGGTAAACGTGTGTGCATGCACACAGGCAGACATGCACACGTGTACATGCATGTTGTACACACGTGTGCATATATGTATGTGAGTGTACAGGCAGGCATACCTGTGTGTGTGTGTGCAGGTATACGTGCACATGCATGTGCCTGTGTGTTATACACATGCACGAGTGTACAGGTAGGTAAACGTGTACATGTGTATGAGTGCACAGGTACGTGTGCATGTGTGCACAGGTAGGCATACATGTGTAAGCATGTGTATGCCTATGTGTTGTACACATGCACGAGTGTGCAGGTAGGTAAACGTGTACTTGTGCATGTGTGTGCAGGCAAGTATGCAATGTGTGTCCGCATGTGCAAGTGTGTTATATGTGTGTGCAGGCGTGTGTTGTATATGTGTGCACACAGTGTGTGCAACAGGCAGACATGACACGTGTACATGCATGTTGTACACACGTGTGCATATATGTATGTGAGTGTACAGGCAGGCATACCTGTGTGTGTGTGTGCAGGTATACGTGCACATGCGTGTGCCTGTGTGTTATACACATGCACGAGTGTACAGGTAGGTAAACGTGTACATGTGTATGAGTGCACAGGTACGTGTGCATGTGTGCACAGGTAGGCATACATGTGTAAGCATGTGTATGCCTATGTGTTGTACACATGCACGAGTGTGCAGGTAGGTAAACGTGTACTTGTGCATGTGTGTGCAGGCAAGTATGCAATGTGTGTCCGCATGTGCAAGTGTGTTATATGTGTGTGCAGGCGTGTGTTGTATATGTGTGCACACAGTGTGTGCACACCTCTGGTTTGCCACTCTGCCTGGCGCCCGCAGCGACCCCTCAGCAGGGTTGGCTCTGAGCCTTCTGAGGGGCACCGGCTGGCTGGCTTAGAGGAATGCAGCTCTGCCGACTCCAGGAACCAGGGACTGGGGGGTGGTTCTTCCTGTCTAACTGGCCGCGGGTCCTGAGAAAGGGCACGTCAGCGTGAACGGAGGCAGTTTTAACACTTGGAGTTCCTGCCGAGACTGCAGCTCCTCGGCGGGCTCCTGCTTCAGGGCAGCCTCGAGCGAGCGGCGAGGCGCTCCTCTGGGCCCTGCTGGGCTGGTCTCGTCTGTGAGCGGCGCGGCGCTCCTCTGGGCCCCTCTGGGCTCGTTTCGCGCAGCCTGGGCTGCGTGAGGACATCGTGCTCCCACGTTTCAGAGCCCCTTGATCTCTTGTTCCCTTGCTCGGCACCTTTTCTGCGCAGTCGTAAAAGCTCGTTTGGCACGTCACCAATTCCCAGTCTGATGAACAGCCTGCACTGAGACCTGCAGCTGTGCCCTGAGACCAGGGAGGGTGAGCTGCTGACCTCCAGGGTTTACAGTCACCCCGCTCCTCCAGGGAAGCCGGGGTGGGGGTGCGGCCGCCCAGACCTTCCTGGCCGGGAGCGGCATCTCAGCGGGCTGCCTGCGAGTCACGGCCCCGGTCGGGAGCTGGGCTTGCCCGGCCACGGGCAGGTGAGCGGGGCGTCCAGGGCGGGGCTCGGGCCATGGGAGCTTTCTGGTGCAGTTCGCACGCGCACTCTGCCATCTGCTTATCATCTTTCCACCGTGCATCACCTATCCGTCATCTTTCTACTGTCTTACCTGTTATCTGTCTGCCAGTCTTTACCCATGTGGAATTTTTTGTGATGAAATACACGTAAAACTTAGCAGTTCACTTATTTTTATGTACAGCTTGGTGGCATTAAGCTCATTATCATTATTGTGTGACAATCACCACTACTATATCCAGAACTTTCTCAACTTCCAGCTGAAGCTCAGTCCCCATTAAACACAAACCTGACCCCCTGCCCTCCACCCCCAGCGACTACTTTTTGGCTTTTTATCGCTGTGAATTTGACTCCTGGAAGGAATTATTTAAATTTTTTACTTTTATGTACAGCATAATCTTGTTCTATTTAAATATGACAAACTAAGTTCACGCAAAATACTTTTGGTCAATGGCATTAAAAAAAATTTAAACAATACTTTGATATAATTGATTTGAAAGAGTTTTTGTTCTGTTAATGGACGCAGTTATATCCGGGTACCTGATCACCCCCAGAAGGCATTTCTGATTTTACAATCTGTCTGTGGACAGTGTACTTTCTAGGAAATTGTGTTAGGACACACCCAGTCTGTCGAGCAGGAGATATCTAGACTTGGTAAACATGTGTAAAATCCTTTGTTTCCTTCGATTGTTCGGAAAAGGCTTAATATTCTCCCCTTGGGTTAGAATTACCATGCTCCCCCTTATCCTCGGGAGATGTGTTCCAAGACCCTCAGTGGGTGCCTGAAACTGCACGTGGAAACAAACTCTGTCTATATGATGTTTTTCCTACACTATCCATATGTTTGATGAAGTTTAATTTATAAATTAGGAACTGTAAGAGATTAACAACAATAACTAATAATAAAATACCATAGTTATAATAATACCCTGTAATAAATAAAACAGCACACAACTCAAAAGTTGCAAATAGTTTATTTCTGAAATTTTCTATTTAATATTTCTGGGCCGTGGTCAACCAAGAGTCATCTGAAACCTCGGAAAATAAAACCTCAGGTGAGGGAGGTGATTGTTTCAGGAAAACATTTGTTGTGTGCTGTATATTTCTCATAAGACTTTATATTATGGAGAGGAAGACAAAAAGATTCTTTTAAAAATACCTAGGATATCTACTGGGTGGGTACCCCAGATCAGAAGCCATTTTAGATGACTTAATATTTTGATAAAACCCTTTATAGAGTTAAGGCGCTTTCTTAACAGGTTTTTGCAGTTCAATCTTGTCTTTGAAGCGCTTGCTTCAAAAAATCTGACGTGCTTTTAGTTTCCTGCTTTAATAAGTAGAGAATTTCACAAATAATTGACTTTTTCTTTGATCATCTCGTTTTAAAAGTTAATTCTCCCAGGACAACAGAGTATCTGTTGAAGGTAAGGGAGGTTGAGATTTAACATCCTCATCTGTGAGAATTTTTGTTTCTTAAAGTTAAATCTGTTACGTAACTGTACTTTCTTTGGATTTGCCATTTTTCTTAATACTAGTCTGCTAAACAACGTCCCTTTATTTAAATTGTTTGGTCTTGTTATTGAATTATTTTTAGTAAATCTATGTCTGAAAAGAATGAAGTAATTTGAGGCTTCCAGTTTTAATTATTGGACGTTGAGAATTATTTCATAAAGCCCAATCAGTGACTCGTAGGTGAGGGATTAACTTATGAGCAGGTAATTCTTTGGGTGGTTTGCACATCATATGTATTCTTGCTTTTTGTTCAGGCTTCAAATGGCCAAACAAACAGCAGAGATGACACAGATGTGGATTTGGGTTCATGTCATTGCGTAGTATTAAATGTGGAAATAAATGCATTTTCCTCTCTCCCATGTGTTGGCACTTCTTGAGCTGGAAATCATTTGGGGTTTGGGTTCTTTTCTTTATAGAAGGTCATCTTACAGGCCTGGGTTAGGATGATTGTGGTTGAGAAGTTGCCGACTGATCCGGGAGTGAAGTCTCACAAAACTGGTTTTCATTCTGATACTGGTGCCAGCCTGCGGGCCTCCCAGCCTCCTAGAAGACTCACCTCTTCTGTGTTCTGAAGCTGGGCTCTGTTTAGGATGCCTTTTGATGGTCACGGACGATTAAAACAAAGGACCTTTAAATGCAAGCAAACTCAGTTGGATCATTGGATTTAAAATAGTTTATCTTTAAAACGCTGTCTAGGCACCGCCTTGGCTGGGGTCATTCATTAATCGGGGCTGAGGTTTTAGCTCTTCCTTCGGGCAGAAGAGGTACCCTCACTAATATCATGGGGTAGGATTTTATTTTTTTCCTTTTCAATGGCTCTGCTTTCACCTCCAGCTGGTAACTGTTGGCTCAGGATCTTTCCCTGCACGGAATCTTCCCAAGGTTTCTGCAGGGGTGCCGTGGAATGGTCGAGGGGCTGGGGCTCAGCCAGGGAAGGGCCTGGTCCCTGGACCGC
>SJYC01085124.1:0-26024 GCA_006408675.1 Madoqua kirkii
AGAAGGAGGGGTGTGGGGAGCGGGGGGCGGGGGGGGGGCGCTGCCCTTCCCGGCGGCGGGAGTCTGGCGCCTGTGGATTTTCTCTGTCCTCAGCATCCCGGGGGCCCACAGACACGTGCCTCCACCTCCTGCCAGACCTGCCCGGCAGATCTCTTGGGGAATGCTTGGGGTTTTGTTGGAGAGGCAGGTCCCTGGCTCGGGGTCCCTCTCTGAGCGAGGGAGGTGACTGGTTGAGTAAAGCCCCTGAGACCCCTCTCCCGAACGTGGTGACCTTCTCTGCGGGCTGTGCTCTCCAGGGCTGGCCGCGCGGGCAGGAGACTGTCCCCAGAGGAGGCCGGCTGCCGTCTGTGACGGGATGGGACCATCTCAGAATGACTGGGGCGGAGCTCGTTTGTGTTTCTTGGCCACTTGGCTGGAAGCTGATTTGTTGGCAGAGGCTGCTGTGTTTTGCACACACACATGCGTGGAGGTATCGTGCCTGCAACCCACGCTCCAGAGACCCTGAGCCAAGTGCTCTTCATTTCCTTTGGGCGAAGGTTTCCCGTGTGTCCGGGTGGCGCCCACCCATGACCTTCCCTCTGAATACTCTATTTAAACACGTGCAGTAAAGTACCAAGTTTGGCCAGAAAACCGAGTTTCCTTACCGGCAGGTTAACAGCCATTGAGATGCTGAGCTGACGGTAACCGTGCGGAGCTGTCGTGAGGCCTGGAAGCGGCTGTGGCTGCTGGCGGCGGTAAAGCGCAGGTGTCGCTTCCTGCGGTCGCTGCTTGGCCGCAGCCTGTGCAGTGGAGGGAATGCCAGCGTTTGGTAGAGGATGCTGGGAACAGCTATTCCATCTCTCCTGGTTCAAGGTCACGGACTCCCACGCTCTGCCCCACTGTGGTCAGCGGGGGCCTCTGGACCCTGGACTGGAACCCGAGACTGTAAGAGCCTGGCCGGGGCCTGCTGGCGGGACGGGCCGGGGGCTTGGTGTACTGCCTGGGGGCCACTGGCCCCCTGCCGGCCTGGCTTTGTGCTGGCCGAGTCCAGTGCTGCAGGGTATTAAAAGTGAACTTTGACCCTAGAGGTTTACATCCACCTGAGACCTGCTGGGGGCAGGGGTGGGATAGGCAGGGTCAGGCGGCGTTGGGGCTGCCACACACCCCAGCGAGGAATGAAGGCAGAGCCGGGAATCGCTCCCGCCGAGGTCAGAGTCCAGCTCAGGGCAGGCGTGTCAGGGTGTTCTGAAGGACGGTGAGCCCCGCAGACACCAGGGAGTGTGGGCAAGTGGCCCAGGGGCCTCTCCTGGCTCCTCCAGGGGGCGGGGCTGAACATGCCCAGAGAGGGTCCACCCGCCTGCTGCTCGACGCGTGTCGGGCCAGTAAATCGAGAACGGGTGGCTGGGGCCAGGAGTAGCCCCTCTCCTGGGACAGCCAGCAGACCGAGAATGCGGGCAACTTCTGTCCTCAAGACCCACCTTCCCCGAGTTGGAGTCCAGTTTCTTCTAGAAGGGCAGGGGCCGGGCTGGTTGGTGCCAGCCTCTTGGTGCCAGGGTTCCTGGTTCTGGCCGTTGTCTGCAGGTCCGGCGCCACCTCCGGCAAGACAATCATTGTTTTTCTGTTCTGCAACCTTGTATCTCGAGATGAATGGAAATGAGTTGTACCTTGGAAGGCCAGAGCCGGGAGAATGCGTATTCCAGCGTATCCCAGGCGGCAGGCAGCGTTCTTTTACAGAAGATACTGAGCCAGCGTGACCCAGTGCAGGTTGCGGCATGAAGGTTGGCGCTACAGGATCAGGCCCTGCGTGTGGAGTCCGGCTTTCTCGTCCTGCTCCACACGCAGGCCCAGGGCAGGAGTCTCTCTCCACCTGCGCAGGGGGCTCTGGGACGCCTTCCAGAGGGGCCCCTCCTGCATTTAGGGGCTGCCCTTCGTGCCCTCAGTGAGCCATCTGCCTGTCCTGAATGAGGGAGAAGGGGAACGGGGAGGGGGGGTTTGGGAAAACCAGGGACGAAAGCGGTCCCGAACGTGGTCCCAGGTGGACGCAGGAGACCCCGGTGAGAGGGGCGCTGTCTTGCCGCCGTCTGTAGTCTGGGCCTCTAGCTCCAGGGCTTCTGGCGGCCTGACGCGAGAGGATGAAGGAAGACACGCAGGACGGAATTTCAGCTCTCTGGGGCTTTGGCGCATCAGGGTTTCGGGTCTTCCCCGCCCTCCTTCCCTTTTCCTAAACAAAGGGAGGAGTTTTTGTGGCTTCACTTGTGCACAGAGTTTAAGCGCCCTGAGTGTCACTGTGGAAACACGTGTCTCTCAGCCACGTAGCCGAGGCCTCCACTCAGGGTGGTGGTGCTGAGCGCGCCGGGGCTCAGCGGGAACCCAGGCCAGGCCAGGAAGGGGGCCTGGAAGGGGGCCGGGGACACTTGGAAAGCCACAGCAGAAGCCCTCGGGGGTGCCCACCCTCCCCAGAGGACCGGAGAGGAGGGCTGCCCGGGGAGAGCCAGGCTGTGTTCCGGCTGTGACTGCCCAGCTCAGAAACCCTGAAAACTGAAATAGCACAGGGACCCCGGGCTCGGTGAGGCTCTCCGTGGGCGCAGCCGGGGTGGGCTCCTGGGGTCCGGCACTGTGTCCTGGCGTCCGGTCCTCCTGGAACCTCTGCCCCTCTCAGGGGCTGCCCCCGGGGCTCCTGCCGCCCTGATGGGTGCCTGTGGGCAAGGGAGGGAGGGAGAGGAGGTGTGTGGGACCTGGAACTGCTCCCTCCACTGGCACCGCCCGTTCTGGGCAGTGGGGGGGTGGCACAGGCTTTGGGGTGGCCTGCCCGCGGCATGGAGACAGCCCTGCCCGCTTTGCGTGTGGTGTGCACAGCAGCACGCAGCTGGACTCGAAAGCCGAGCTGCCCTCTTTTCCCTACAGGAGAGCACGTTTCCTCAGTGTTCCTTAGTGTGTGCGTTCTGAGCTTCTCCTCTGGGAGTCCCGCAGCCTGGGGCGGTGGTCTCAGAGGCAGGGCCAGGCCTGGGGCTCTGGGAGCTGGGTGAGCCCCCGGGGGTGAGGGGGTTGGGCTGGGGAGGCAGACGACCCCGCCGGGAGGGGGTCCCAACCCCGTCATCCAGAAGCCAGACCCTGGTGGGAGCGGTTCATCTAAGCACCCTGGAGTAAGATGCAGGAATAGGGAGCCCCCTGCCGCCCATGAGGAGGAGAGCAGGGCGCGGGTGCCCCCCTTGTTTTGTGGGTTCACTGTGGGCATGGACACGATTGTTCAGGAGCTGCTGGCGTGGCCCTAGCCCCGTCTCTGCGCAGCAGGGTCTTCATCCGGTTCAGCTGCAGCCGCACCGACTCTTGGGGTCATGATTCTATCCGTGGTGCCTCCCGGGGGTCCCTTGTGCACGGTCGGGGGCACCTTCAGACAGGAGAGATAACCGGCCGCTGCCTCTCCCCTCGCAGGGCGGGAGCAGTTCCACGGCCTGGGATCCATGTACTGCCGAGGGGCGGCTGCAGTCATCCTCACCTACGACGTGAGCCACGCCCAGAGCCTGCTGGAGCTGGAGGACCGGTTCCTGGGCCTGACGGACACGGCCAGCGCCGACTGCCTCTTCGCCGTCGTGGGCAACAAGGTGGACCTAAGCGAGGAGGCGCCCGGGGAGGGCGGCCAGGGAGGAGGACGTGACCCCGGGCAGGCGGGCGGGGGCGAGGGCGGCGGCTGCCCGGCCCCCCGGCCGTCCAAGCAGGTGCAGCTGGAGGATGCAGTGGCCTTTTACAAGAGGATCCTCAAGTACAAGATGCTGGACGAGAAGGACGTGCCAGCTGCTGAGCAGATGTGCTTCGAGACAAGCGCCAAGACCGGCAAGAATGTGGACCTGCTGTTCGAGACGGTGTTCGACATGGTGGTGCCCGTGATCCTGCGGCAGAGGGCCCAGGCCCTGCCGCAGACCGTGGACATCGCCAGTGCCCCGCCGCCAGCAAAAACCAGATCCGGGTGCTGCTCCTGACACGCCCCGGCCCGGCCCTGGGGACCCGGGTGGACTCAGGAGCTGATCGGGGTCACCCTGTGGGACTGCACGCGGAGGAGGAGCCGGGGGAAGTGCCAGCCCGTCCCCAAGACAAGGGCTGCGTGACCGGCCCCCTGCACCCATCGCTGCCCTGGGAGGTGGGGAGCAGACAGATCGCCCGGAGGAGCCCCTGCAGAGCCGGGCTCCCTGAGGCTGCCGTGCCCGCGCTGCCCCGCCCGACACCTGGCCTCTGACAGGTGTCCCCTGGCTCCGCACGCGTGACTCTCCAGGGTTCCTCTTCACTGTGATTTACCCTTGACCCAGCCGTTCGGTGCTTGTCTCTTGATGCCTCGTGACAGTTCCTGACAAGTGTTAATTTATATAAAATCAGGAGTCGCTGTGTTTGTATTGCTTGCAGCATTGCGAGCCACTTTATTATTAAAAATTATTTTAAGAAGAGCCTTGGTTTAGGCCCCGTTTGTGCCCCTGTGGCCTTTAATGCCTGTCAAGTCCAGTTTCTCACGTGGACTGTGGGTGAAGCGTGACCTCACACTGTTGCAGCAGCCGGGACCAAATTCTTACCGCAGGTCCTCACTGGGCTTTTCAGTAAAGAATCTGCCTGCCAATCCAGGATGACCCGGGTCCAGTCCCTGGGTGGGGAAGATCTCCTGGAGGAGAAAATGGCAGCCCACTCCAGGATTCTTGCCTGGAGAATCCTGTGGACAGAGGAGCCTGGTGGGCCACAGTCCAGGGGGTCAGAGAGAGTCAGACACAACTTGTAGCTAAACAACAACAGGCCCTCATTGCCTCTGCAGAATGGGGGACCGCTGACCTGCACCTCCCCAGGCCGGCGTCCAGGAGGCACCCACACAAGCCCCTCATACACACACAGGAGTCACCGTATCCGTGATTTTTCTTCTCCTTCATTAAAAAAAAAATAATCAATACACTGTCGCTCATTTCAAGTTTAGTACTCAGACCACCTTGGGAAAGGTGAATCGTCCACTTACACATATTTTCTCCCTCTGTCCAGATCATGGAGATATTCCATTTAAAAATATAAATAAAACCCCCCAAATGTCTCAAGCAGAAGTTAGCAGACTGCACTCTAGGCCAGATAAACTGCGCCTCTTGTTATAAATACAGTTTTGTTGGCACGCAACCTGTTTGTTTTATGTGCTCTCAGAGGCTCCAAGGACCAAGCTGAGAATTTTCAGCAGAGATTCTCTCCACCACGAGCCCACAGGAGTGGCTCTCCAGCCCTTAACAGAAAATGTTTGCCCATCCCTGCTTTTAACCCTTGTTATCCAGCAGAAATATAACGCAGATCACACATGTAATTTTAGATGATTTAGTAGCCATAATAAAAATGGAAGCAATTTCACTAAGATATCTTAGCCCAGTAGATGCGAAATGGTATGAGTCCAACATGTGACCCAGCACTAAACTCACCCTGCTGGCTCAGGTGTAAGGAATCCGTCTGCAGTGCGGGAGTTGTGGGCTTGACCCCTGGCTTGGGAAGATCCCCCGGAGAAGGGCATGGCCGCCCACTCCAGTATTCTGGCCTGGAGAATCCCACGGACAGAGGAGCCTGGCGGGCTGCAGTCCACGGGGTTGCAAAGAGTCGGACGTGACCAACGACTAAGCTCAGCACAGGGCTCCTTGCTGGGGCTGCTTGGGTGACGGCTGTGTGAGCTTAGGACACTCTAGCTTTTAGCTGCTTGAAATCCGTACCAATTCCAGATATTTAGATCGGCTCGTATGCCTAGCTGTCTTGAAGACACAAGTTCCAATAACAGATGCACACCTGAGGGCTCTGTCCCTGCTGACCCCTGTGCGGGTTGCCGGGGCGGTTGCTGAATCTGAAACCTCCTTTCCAGGGGCGGTGGGTGGTCAGCTTTGTTTTTAGGAGACGCCAAGAGAGGGAGGCTGTGAGAACACAGCTTTTGTTTTCTCGTGGAGGTGAAAGTGTTAGTCACTCAGTCGTGTCCAGCTCTTTGCAACCCCGTGGACTGTAGCCCACCAGGTTCCTCTGTCCATGGGATTTCACAGGCAAGAATCCTGGAGTGGGTTGCCTTTTCTTTTTCCGAGGGTCTTCCTGACTCAGGGATTGAACCCAGGTTTTCTGCATCGCATGCAGACTCTTTACAACATCTGAGAACTGTAGCCTATTCCAAAGAGAAAAGGGGGCAATTCGGTTAGTTTTCATTGACGTAGATTAGTTTCCCATGTAGTGGGTGGAAGGTGTATTTATTTTTCCGTAAAGTGTGTCTCTGCTAAGGGGAGCTCTGGGGGGCCCAGGAGCCCATCATGAAGGCTGAGGGAAGCATCCTGTGAGGTCACTTCTGTCTCTGAGGCCAGGTGGCTGAGTTCTCACCGCCCTTTCCTCCTGCACTGTCTCTCTCTGAGCATTGGATGCATCCAGTGCCCTTGGATGACCTCTGTCCCAGAGGATGGCCCAGGATGGCTCCTTCTCCACCAACAGCGTGTGAGCCTTGCACCCTCACGGCGGCCCTGAAGAGCAGGCCGAGCTCTGGGCTCTGTCCCAAGGGACCCCGGGTGCCGGCCTGGACTCTCACCAGGGAGACTGTCCCGGGGTCTGAGCTCACGCACGGGCTTCTGGCCGTGACCTCTCGGGGACCAGTTCCCAACCAGGAGGTTTCAGTTCCTCTAGTGAGCCAGCTGGTGGAAGAGGAGGGGGTCCTGGGCTGGGACCCCGAATGTTTTCTTCCCTTGTTCAGGTGCAGCTGCTCTGGGGCTGGGAGGCTGCCGACAGCCCTGGGCTTGCCTTCCGACCTTTCCCTCAAGTGTCCCCTGAAACCTTCTCAGCGGCAGCTCCAGGTTGGGCGTTTCCTGGGGGGCTTGAGGCATCCTTCATGGGAAGCTTCAGTTCAGCTCAGTTCATTCGCTCAGTAGTGTCTGACTCTTTGAGACCCCATGGACTGCAGCAGGCCAGGCCTCCCTGTCTATCACCAAATCCGCCAGGAGTTGGACACGACTGAGAGGACTTTGCACACATGCACACTCGCATGTTGTAATCTGGGTGTGGAAACATGGGTCTTCCTTTCCACAGGCTGCGAGGCTGGGATCTTACGAGAGCAGTTTGGTCGTTTCTGAACCTGCCCTCCTGGTGCAATCTGCACCGCCTGCTGTTCTGGGAGCCCCTCCTACAGACATCCGGCAGCTCTGCCTCCAGCGAGGTCTCCCTCTGGCTGAGGCGAGCGGGGCTCAGCATCTGTGATGCCGTGGGCAGTGAGTGGAGATGGTCCTGTCCTCCAGAGGGAAGGGGCTGGACTGACCCATGCTTCCCATGGGCTCCACCGGTCCCGCACGTGCAGAACACCTGTGCTGATGGCCACGAATGTCGACGATGCCCAGGAGTCACCGAGGGAGGCGGGCCCCGGGGAGCAGGACCCTGTGTGGGAGCCGGGGTGGCCCCTCCAGGGCTGCGGTACAGGATCCGCTCCAGCTGTAATGGGGGGGGGCGGCCCTCCCTGGGTCCCCCGCCCCTATTAGATCAAACCTGCTCCCCTGGAGCTTGCTCCCATCTTTCCCACTTCTCCAAGATGGATCCTTTAGCCTGCCCTGGCAGAACTGGGCAGGGCTGCTGGGTCTGAGGTGTAGACGCCGCACACGGGTCTGCAGTGTAGACGCCACACACAGTGTGTCCGCTCTGGGGCCCTGTCCTCCCTTGCTGGATCCTCGAGAAAGGTCTACCTTGTCCATTTGCAGGACCTTCTTCCCTCCTGTGGACTGACCTTGAACTCACTGGCCCTCACCTGGGAGTTCGATCTGGAAGGCAGCTGGTGTGGGGGTGTGAGGACCCAGGCCCACCAGAGCCCCCTGTGGCTGGAGAGGGAGGCCCCCACCAAGCTCAAGTCCAGGGCCTGGCATCCCGGAGCCTCCTTCCTTCTGGAAGTTGGCGTGGCTGTGTAGGTTTCTAAAGGGCAGTCACCCACTGCCCAAGATGAGGAGCACCCCTCATTCTACCCCCATCTGGTTCTGTCCATTGGCAGAGCTGCAGGGGCCCAGAGGGAGTCCCCCGGGTGCTCATCTCGCGGGCCCAGGGCCGCCAGCATCTCGAGGAGGAGAGCTGGGCGGGCCCCGGGCCTCTGTCACCTCGGGCCGCCCTGCGGTGTGTCTCTAGGGGCCCTGGCCTCCTCCTCCGGTGCGTCACTGGCTCGTTCCTCCCTGTGTATCGGGGGCTCCTCATTGGGGCGAGGTCCTCCTGAGGGGAGGGAGGTGTGGGGAGCCCTGAGCAGAGTCCTCATGATCTGAGTGCAGGAATTCCTCCCCAGGAGCCTGCAGGTAGAAGGCAGAGAGGAGTCTTCCAATGTGTGCAGTAAGGGAGGTCAGCTCCAGGCGAGCGTGTGCGTCTCCGTCTTGGAAAAGCTGGACCCTGCCCAGCGGCCTCTAGGAAGTGGCTGAGATTTTAAGGCTGTTTTACGCATTGAATGACGCACAGCCTCCCATTCTGCCTCATCCAGAGGCCCTTGGCTCCTGAACTTGGCTGTGGAAGGAGGCAGGCCCCCGTGAATCAGTCTGCACTCGGCCAGGCCCCCGGGTCAACGTGCAGGCAGGGAGGGTGGTGGGGCCCCTGAGATGTACCTCCCCGCTGCGGTCACCCTGAGCCACACTCGGGCACCGCGTTGGGACTCCATCAACAGTGGTGATCTGGGGACATCGGCTCTGTATTGGGGGAAGCGGGCTCGGGGTGGAGTGCCTGTCCCCTCATCCACGGTGGTGCACCCCCCGAGGTGGAACCTCCTTAGCTGTGACGTGGAGCAAGAGTCCCATTTGAATGACGCACAGCCTCCCATTCTGCCTCATCCAGAGGCCCTTGGCTCCTGAACTTGGCTGTGGAAGGAGGCAGGCCCCCGTGAATCAGTCTGCACTCGGCCAGGCCCCCGGGTCAACGTGCAGGCAGGGAGGGTGGTGGGGCCCCTGAGATGTACCTCCCCGCTGCGGTCACCCTGAGCCACACTCGGGCACCGCGTTGGGACTCCATCAACAGTGGTGATCTGGGGACATCGGCTCTGTATTGGGGGAAGCGGGCTCGGGGTGGAGTGCCTGTCCCCTCATCCACGGTGGTGCACCCCCCGAGGTGGAACCTCCTTAGCTGTGACGTGGAGCAAGAGTCCCAGCTCATGGAGGGTGGCGGGCGGGGCCGCCCTGGGAGGGCCCTGAGCTCGGCGTCCTCGGCGGGGTAGATGAGTGACCGTCCCCGAAGGTGACCGTCAAATGGGAGGACCGCCGACTGGGAGGACTGGCTGAAGAGCCTTGCTTTCCTTTTTTCACTACTATAGAAAAAAGTTGGATTCACCCGAGAACACATGTGCTTCACGAAGCTTTGCCTTTGTGCTTGGACTGTGGCCTTTAAAGTTTTGTTTTTCGTGGCTGTGAGTGATATCCGGGAAGTATGGGAACCGGAAAAGGTGCTTTCTCTTCCGAGGGACGTGTGTGCGTGTGCATGTGGCGTGTGTATGCGCATTTGTGCATATGCAGGTGTGATGTGTGTGCACACACATGCACACCAGTATGTGTGCCTTCAGTAAACACCCAGCAGCAGTGGGAGCTGGAGTCAGACATGGGTGGGACCCAAGAGCCTCGCCGTCTGCTCTGGAGACCACATGGCGCGGAAGTCGCAGGGCGCCCACAGTGGCCGTCCCTGCTGGGTGGTGCCTGGAGGGCGGTCCCCACGCCCCTCTGCCCTAACCGTGAAGCTGGAGTGGAGGCTGAGGTCGCAGCTGCATTGGCGGGACCACAGTGAGGGGGGCCGGGGTGGGCCCTCGTCTCCAGAGTCACCCATGTCCGCATCCTCCCCACCGCTTAGCGCCCAGTCTGCTGTCCCTCTTTGTAAGAAGCCTCGGCCCCTTCTGGGAGCGGCTGCCTGGAGGTGGGCTGGGTCCAGTGTGGCCTGAGTCGGGGTGTCCCCGGGTGCAGGTGGAACAGTGCTCTCTGTGCTCACGTCGCCCCCCAGCAGCTGCGGGCACCTGTCCGTGTGCTCTGGGGCTGTGGGGGCTCCTTGTCCCTGAACTTGCTGCCTGCGGACAGTGCTCAGGCTTGCCCTGCCATCTCACTGTCCTCCTGCAGCTCAACGCCACCCTTTCCGTGCGTGTCAGGAATTTGTTTGCAGAGCAGTTCTAGCTTGTCACACGCGCAGCCTAGTTTTGACAACTCGTCTCCATGGGAACGTCTTTAAAACCCCCCAACGACGGGGAGTCTCCACCTCCTTCTTCCTGAGGCCGGGCCCTGACACCAACTCACACGAGGGTGTGCACGCCGGCTCTCTGCAGGCCCCTCCACACACAAGAGTGGATTTAATGCCCAGGACGCCACCGAGGCCCGCGGGGTCTCTGCGTCAGCTCTCCCGCGGGCCCCCCTGACCCTGAGCGCAGACCTGCTCTGGCATCCTCCCGACTGGCTCTTCTCTGGCAGTGGGAGCCGCAGCAATCCTCCCGGGCTCAGCCCAGCTCTCGGTGCCCCTCCAGCCCTCCAGGGTGTGTCCAGAGGCGTCTCGTGTGGTTTCATGTGAGTCTAGGCGCCGTCTGTGGAGGGGGTGGGGGCAGCCACCTTATGAGGCGTCGGGAGGCGGTGACTCTGACCTCAGGGCGCCCACTCTCGTCAAAGTGGGGACAGTGTTGGCCACTCAGGGACCCTTAGGTTCTGGGCTGGTGGTTGCTCCTAGCCCTGAGAAAGTAGACCAGAGAAATCGCGTGCAGCGCACACGGGTCTGTGAAGGGCAGCTTGAAGTTTCAAGGTTCAGGAGCTTGGCTATTTGACTTCAGACCAGGAATCTTCACCCGTGATCTCGACACTTGTGCTCCGGGATCCTGGGGTCATGTACACAAGCAGAGATGGATTATCCGTCTGTATTTGATGTGTATTTTCTGGTTTACATTTGGCATCCAGCTATGTATTGAGACCCTGACCTTGGTCTTCCCGCCTTACGTGTTTTAGGTGTGATTCCAGGTTTTTGTGGTGTTTAATGCTGGGCACCTAATGCCCTGGGAACCACACAGAGGCAAACTATACCACATGAGACCATGAGTGTGAAACTTTTTAAAGCTGTGAAACAGTATAGAATCTGAAGAATCTTCCCTTCAATTAAAAGGAGAAGCTAGACCAAATCAGGCAGGAATCTTCAGGACGGTGACAAGTGACATGGCCACCCTGTGATCTCGGGGACTGGGGTCTGGCAAGAGCAGCTGCCCGGCCAGCCTCCTGTGCAGGTGTCTTTCAGGCGCCAGCTAAGGGCTCAGCTTCCCACTTTAACTGTTGCTATGGAAACCAGCTGTGTCCAGGTGGAGCCTACAGTAGCTCCCATCATCTTCACCTGGTCTCTGCCACCTCCCCTAGGGTGCTCAGAGCCTACTCAGCACTCCTGAACCTGTGACCCGGCCTGGGCCCTGGGGGCAAGAGCTGGAGGCGGAAAATGTGTCTTGCCCATCAGTGGTGCGAGAGTGGACTTCCTCAGCGTGGGGGTCTGGGCGGCAGGACTGAGCCCTCTAGTGAGCCAGCCTCCTTCCGCCGCGCACTGCACCCCCCAGTCCTGATCTCTCTTAGCCGCCCCCCCTCTCCCCGCACACAGTCCTTGGCTTGGAGGGGACGCTGGGGCAGGCAGGCCAGCCGGGGGCTGATGGCGTTTAAATAAAAGCGTCATGGGGAAAGCTTACTTTGTAACTGTACAACTTGTTCTCAGAGGAGGTCTAATGTGAGACAGTTCTGAAGCGAAAAAATAAACTGTGAGCTGGATGCCCAGGCGTCAGCCAGGTTCTGGAGAAGCTGAAGCCAGAAATGTGTCTTGGAGATTTGATTTACAGGATTTGATTTGGGACGTTATGCCAGGCCAGGTTGAATGACTTTGGAAATCTGTTTAGAGGTACCTCCCTCCTAACCCCTGTGAGCGCAGGTTGAGAGTGTTTTCTGTAAACATTACCACACTGCAAGCAGAAATACAGTTCGCTGACGATACCACAGGCTTCGGTTCAGTCTGCTGAAATCCGGAAAAAACAGCCGCGCAGTGTGGAGCTGGGCCGGGATGCAGGGTTTGGGTTTCAGTGCAAATGTGCCCTCCGAACTTGAGAAAATCAGGCAGGCAACAGAGTGGGGTATAAAAATGTTGAAAAGTAACTTTTATTCTGTGCTGGTTACAGAGGAGGCAGCAGTAGTCAGAGGGGTACAGTCCAGGGCACAGAAGGGGCGGGGGGTGGATCTTCAGGCCAGCCCGGGGCGGCGGGGCGTCTCTGCCGGGCGCACGGAGCCTGCCGGCTCGCCGCGGGTGGCGCGGAGGTCTGGAAGGACGTGGTGGGAAGCGCGCCGGCCGGGGCGCCAACAGCAGCGGCTTTTCAGACGCGAGGAGGCGCAGTCGGCCCTCCCGGGGCACGAGGAGCCGTCCCGTCTCCCGCACAGTGCGGCATCCTGGGGGCTCAGAGAGCCCGGAGCCCGCGGGCTGAGCGGCCTCATCCGTCCACACCCCCCTTAAGTGAGTTCAGAAAATGGGTTAACAGCGGTGGCTGAGAGCGCGGGGAGTACACGGGTGCGTCGCCGGACGCCAGCGAGCCGGCGCGGAGCAGTCCCGGACGGCCTGAGCGGGGGCGAGTGGCCTCCCGTGCTGGGCGCAGGGTGTCCTGCAGACCCGCGGGGCGCAGGCAGCGCCTGCGGGGGACAAGGGCCTATCTTGTCCAAGTGCTGGTGCTGAATTCCTTTGGTAACCTTTTTCTCTTTTTGGTTTGTTTTTTAAAGAAAAAAAAAATGCAGTCAATGTAGGGGTCGGCGTCTTGAGGTAATAAGTTAAGCATTAGCACCAAAGTGGCCCCGGACTGCTCGCGGCCTGGGGAAGGGGCGTGGCCCGGGAGGGGCGTGGCCCGGGAGGGGCGTGGCCCGGGAGGGGCGTGGCCCGGGAGGGGCGTGGCCCGGGAGGGGCGTGGCCCGGGAGGGGCGTGGCCCGGGAGGGGCGTGGCCCGGGAGGGCGTGGCCGGCGGCGCTCACAGGTTCTTCATGCACACCTGGCAGCGGCTGATGTGCGTGCGGATGAGGCCGGCCTTGAGCGTGTCAGCAGAGGGCGCGCCCTGGAAGTTCTGCTCCGGGATGGTGGTCAGCCAGAAGCTGTACTTGTTGGCGTAGTAGTGGCACGTGCCGCGGGCCCCGTTGCACTCGATGAACGGCGTGGCGCGGAAGTCCTCCAGGCAGCTGCCCGGCGACACCAGCGACTGGCCGCCTCCTTCATCACCGGCGGCCGTGTGCTGCGCGGGAGAGAAAAACAAAACAGTGTCCTGCTGTAGAGCACAGGAACTTCGTGCAATAATCTGTGATAAACCATCGTGGAAAATAATGTGTATGTATGTGTTTGTGATTGATGCTTTCCAACTGTGGCGCTGGAGAAGGCTCTTGAGAGCCTCTTGGACTGCATGGAGATCAACCCAGTCCATCCTATAGGAGATCAACCCTGAATATTCACTGGAAGGACTGATGCTGAAGCTCCAGTCCTTTGGCCACCTGATGTGATGAGCCTACACACTGGAAAAGACCCTGATGCTGGGAAAGACTGAGGGCAAGAGGAGAAGGGGACGACAGAGGATGAGATGGTTGGACGGCATCACCGACTCGATGAACATGAGTTTGAGTAAGCTCCAGCAGATGATGCAGGACAGGAGAAGCCTGATCCTATGGGAACCCGTGGACTGTAGCCTGCCAGGCTCTTCTGTCCACGGGATTCTCCAGGCCGAAGCACTGGAATCAGTTACCACTTCCTTCTCTATGGGACTGTCCCAACCCAGGGGCTGACCTGGCGTCTCTTATGTCTCCCGCACCGCTGGTGGATCCTGAGCACCAGTGCCCGTGCGTCTCCCTTCCCTGACGTGGCTCAAGATGAAATGCTCACAAGAGCAGGGCTGTCTGACCTTCAGGGTACAGTGCAAGCATTCCCACGACAAAGATGCTCCTTGCTCATTTCACGATGGGAGTTAAAACACAGAGGGTCCAGCGCTTCCTCCTCTGTGACTCAGGGGCAAATGGGGCCTGCTCCGTCTGTCCCCAAGTCCCCCAACAGGAGGACCCCCTTAAGGTAGAACATTGCCTGTCCCTGCACAGAACCTAGTGATCCTGTTGCTTCAAATTACTGCAGCAGTAATCCCTTAAAAATGTAAAAAAAAAAAAAAATCAACTCTTGTTTACCTTTTCCTTCCTTTCCTAGAATCCAGGGTTTTTTGCCCTATTGTTTTGACGAGATTAGCAAACATTGTATAATAAAGTGAAGTCGCTCAGTCGTCTCCGACTCTTTGCGACCCCACGGACTGTAGCCTACCAGGCTCCTCTGTCCATGGGATTTTCCAGGCAATAGTACTGTAGTGCAACGCATTTCCTTCTCCAGGGGATCTTCCCGACCCAGGGATTGAACCCGGGTCTCCCACATTGTAGACAGACGCTTAACCATCTGAGCCACCAGGGAAGTCCAATTTATATATATATAATGTGACATAGTTTATGAAACATTTAACATGTTGGGTATCCTGTCAATACAATGGGGAGTTAGGACAGCATAATAAATGCAAATGAAACCCAAGACCCAGCCTCCCCTCTGGCCTTTCCTGTCTCCCTGTGACAGTGGAGAAAACAGGCAAACTGTGAGGAATGCTGTCAGGATAGCCAAATCGTCCTCATTAGGGCTGTGAAAAGGCCTGGAGGCAACCTGCTGTGTCCCACCTGTATGGGGCAGCCCCAGGCCAAACACGGCTGGATTAGCAAAGTGCAGGCTCGCCCATTCCCTGGGCCAGCTGCCTCTGTGCAGTGCCCAACCTGAACAACCGCCCCGATCAATCTTAAAATCTTAAGGCGGTGGGGGAGAGGACCTCGACTTCCACCTGGGTCCGCGCTCTGAGTCACAGCAGGTGCGCAGCACGTACCATGAGGAAGGAGTATCCGATCCACAAGCTGCGCCACCCGGCCGGGCAGTGGGGGATGGAGACATCTTGGCTGTGGACTGCGATGGCAACGGCCGGGGCCTCGCACACGGAGCAGCGGCTGATGTAGGGCCGGATGTCCTCCTCGGCCACGGGCATCATGGGCAGCGGGGCGGTGGTGGACAGCCAGTAGGACTTGTCGTTACGGCTGGCGTAGTAGCAGATGTCACCGGGGTTGCAGTACAGGAAGGGCATGGTGCTGAACCGCGCCAGGCAGGAGCCCGCCAGCCCTGCGGAGGGAAGTGGCTGAGTGTGCGGGGAGGAGGCGGCCCTGGGTGCCTGGCCACGCCCCAGCCACCGCAGGGAGGCGGCTGAGTGTGCTGCGAAGAGGGGTCCCGGGTGCCCCGCCCACTCAGGGCCCTGGCCACGCCCCCACCACGGAAGAGCTCAGCGTGCACGAGGCAGGGTGGGGGCCAGGCTCGCGCTCTCCCATCCCTTGGGGGCCCTCCACTGGCGCTTCCGCCCTGCCCTTACAGAGGGCCCTGGACACAGGGCAGTGCCCGCGTCCCGACCCCGGGTTTGGAGCATCCGGGTGCCTTCTGAGGACTCAGGAAGTGACTGTGGCCGCTGGGTCCTGCCACCCGTGGTGGGGCTGGCCGGCGGCGGGCGGCACCTACCCAGGTCCTGGTTGTGGGCCTTCTCCTGGCCCTCGAAGTAGAGCAGGCTGTACCCGCTCCAGAGCTTGTTCATGCCCACGGGGCACATGGGCTCCTTGTCCGTCTGGCTGTGCTTCACCAGGAGGTATCCGATGCTGATGCTTCGGCCAGGCATGCCGGGCAGGCCGGGGCTTCCGGGGCGGCCCGGCTCCCCTGGGTGGGACAGAGAGGCCGCCTTGCAGCTGCCGCAGGCCTTGCAGCTGCCGCAGGGACCGCAGCCCACGTGCTGGCGGCGCACAGGGCACATGCACGCCCCCAAGGCTGGGGCCCGTGGCTCTGCCCTTGGGGACCGAGGGCCTCCTGGCGAGGACTCGCCCTCACTCAGCCCCCCTCCCTGTTCAGGAGCGTGGAACGGCTATCGTGAGGGGCCGGACGGGGGTCTGTGGACTCAGAGGCCCCATGAGCCGACCCCCGGCACCTCCTTCCGAGTGGGAAATGCGGTGTCTGTCAGTGTGCAGGGGCCCAGGGGTGCTGCGGTCCATCCCTGCCCGCCTCCTCTATGCCAGGCTGCAGGGCTCCCTGCTCGACCTCCTGGGGTTAGAAACCTGACTCCCCAAGTGTCCACCCAGGGCCCCAGTTCTTTCCCTGACACTGCAGAACGGCTGATCCGCCCCCAACTAGTGACCCCATCTCTCTCACGGGGCGTCCCCTCGCCCCGATGCCCCTCCCCAGCCCCCACCATGCGTGTCTCAGGTGGTGTCTCCCCGCGTGTCACAGGCTCTCCTGCTGAGCGGCGTGGTGTGGACACTTGCTGGGGTCTGGGTGTGACCATGCAGCCTCTCTCTTTGTGCACAACGCTCATGTCGTTGGCTCAACCCGAGTGCAGGTGAGTTACAGAGACTCCCGGGACTTTTTCTTTTTGCATGAATGGCTATTACTCCTGGCCTATCCCACCCTGCATACATGCAGGTAACTTTTAGAAGTCAATGATAAAAGACTTCACAGCGGTGCCTGTAGTGTGATCGCTGCTTGGAGCTCATTGTCCCCAGCTCTCGCGAGCTCAGGAATCCTGTCTCTCAGAGCACGTCTCCCGCTTCCTTCTCTGAGCCACCTCCTGATGGCTCAGGGGAAGGAAGGAGGCCAGGCTGTGCCGGGGACCCCGTGCCACGTGCTCTGCCGGGGGCAGAGGTCACAGGGTGAGCCCTGATAACCCGGGAGCCGGACTCGGGGGCGGCCCCGCAGCGCTGCTCACTCGGGGCTCCTCCGACCCCTTCCTGAGCTCCGTGGTCCACCTGTCAGCCCCACGGCAGAGCTGAGGCACCTCCCTGCCCCCTGCCCATCACTCACCTTCAAAGCCCACCGGTCCCTGCAGCCCCACGGGCCCCTGGTCTCCACGGAATCCGGGAACGGCCGACACGCCGCCTCGTCCCTGGGGCCCGGCCTTGCCCTGCGCCCCGCGGAAACCTGCAGGGCCGCGGGACACGGGTGAGTGCTGCGGGCAGGGACAGGTGGAAACAGAGCCGGCAGAGCCCCCAGCCCCCGCCCAGCGCCCCCCGGCTGGGCTCCCACCTGGTTCTCCGGGTGGGCCCTGTGGCCCCATCTCCCCCTGAGCCCCTGGGGGGCCTCTCCTGCCCTGTGGACCCACTGGGCCCGCTCGACCGCGATCCTCTGGGGGATTCCTGCGATGCCTGGAGCCCCCACGGCACCGGGGGCACCTGGAAGGGAGGAGAAAGGCCAGGTAAGGCGTGAGAACCACCGCTCTGATCTTGACTCGATGTGGACCCCTCCTGGAGCCGCCTCGCTCTGCAGACAGTCCCTCCAGCACCCCTGCCCCCCATGCCCTGGTGACCTCGAGGTGTCCCCCCGAGACCCACTCACCCGGGAGTCCTCGGTCTCCTTTGGGTCCTCTGGGGCCTCGGTCGCCTGGGCTCCCGGTGGGGCCTATGTTGCCCATGAATCCTGGCTCCCCTTTGGGCCCTTCAGGACAAGCAGGGCGTTGACGACACACGGGCCTGGTGCAGGGGGTTCTCCAGCCATCTCTGACCAGCGTCCCCGAGAGAAGCCCTCCCTCCTCCCGGGACACCACCCATGTTACCTTTTTCTCCTGGGAGCCCGAACACGCCAGGCCGGCCCTGGGGCCCGGGGTCGCCAATCCATCCTTTGATCCCAGGGTTTCCGGGGGTTCCTGGACTCCCCTCATCACCTTTGCTTCCAGGAAGAGCTGCGGGCCCGGGCGGCCCCGGGGGCCCTCGATAACCTGCCAGCGTCAGTCGGGAGAGGCGAGTGAGCGCGCAAAGGCAAAGTCACCCCTGGGGGATGGGCTTCGGCAAGTGTGTAACCCTGGGAGGCTAGCTTTGCTTTTCGTTGTGCTAAAATCTGCTAACAGAGTCTACCATTTAAGCCACCTTGGAGTGCGCCCGCCCGCTCAGAGGCCTGCAGCCGTCACCACCGTCCTTCCCTGCACGCGCTCACATGCTCATCTTCCAGCTGAAGCTCTGTCCTCACTCCTCCCCACTCCCCAGCCCTGGCCCCCGGCATCCACGTCTGACACTATAGCTTGATTCCTCTGTGCTCAGTCGTGTCTGACTTTGCAACCCCATGGACTCTAGCCCACCGGCTCCTCCATCCATGTATAAGAGACAGTGCGGTGTCTGTCAGTGTGCAGGGGCCCAGGGGTGCTGCGGTCCATCCCTGCCCGCCTCCTCTATGCCAGGCTGCAGGGCTCCCTGCTCGACCTCCTGGGGTTAGAAACCTGACTCCCCAAGTGTCCACCCAGGGCCCCAGTTCTTTCCCTGACACTGCAGAACGGCTGATCCGCCCCCAACTAGTGACCCCATCTCTCTCACGGGGCGTCCCCTCGCCCCGATGCCCCTCCCCAGCCCCCACCATGCGTGTCTCAGGTGGTGTCTCCCCGCGTGTCACAGGCTCTCCTGCTGAGCGGCGTGGTGTGGACACTTGCTGGGGTCTGGGTGTGACCATGCAGCCTCTCTCTTTGTGCACAACGCTCATGTCGTTGGCTCAACCCGAGTGCAGGTGAGTTACAGAGACTCCCGGGACTTTTTCTTTTTGCATGAATGGCTATTACTCCTGGCCTATCCCACCCTGCATACATGCAGGTAACTTTTAGAAGTCAATGATAAAAGACTTCACAGCGGTGCCTGTAGTGTGATCGCTGCTTGGAGCTCATTGTCCCCAGCTCTCGCGAGCTCAGGAATCCTGTCTCTCAGAGCACGTCTCCCGCTTCCTTCTCTGAGCCACCTCCTGATGGCTCAGGGGAAGGAAGGAGGCCAGGCTGTGCCGGGGACCCCGTGCCACGTGCTCTGCCGGGGGCAGAGGTCACAGGGTGAGCCCTGATAACCCGGGAGCCGGACTCGGGGGCGGCCCCGCAGCGCTGCTCACTCGGGGCTCCTCCGACCCCTTCCTGAGCTCCGTGGTCCACCTGTCAGCCCCACGGCAGAGCTGAGGCACCTCCCTGCCCCCTGCCCATCACTCACCTTCAAAGCCCACCGGTCCCTGCAGCCCCACGGGCCCCTGGTCTCCACGGAATCCGGGAACGGCCGACACGCCGCCTCGTCCCTGGGGCCCGGCCTTGCCCTGCGCCCCGCGGAAACCTGCAGGGCCGCGGGACACGGGTGAGTGCTGCGGGCAGGGACAGGTGGAAACAGAGCCGGCAGAGCCCCCAGCCCCCGCCCAGCGCCCCCCGGCTGGGCTCCCACCTGGTTCTCCGGGTGGGCCCTGCGGCCCCATCTCCCCCTGAGCCCCTGGGGGGCCTCTCCTGCCCTGTGGACCCACTGGGCCCCGCTCGACCGCGATCCTCTGGGGGATTCCTGCGATGCCTGGAGCCCCCACGGCACCGGGGGCACCTGGAAGGGAGGAGAAAGGCCAGGTAAGGCGTGAGAACCACCGCTCTGATCTTGACTCGATGTGGACCCCTCCTGGAGCCGCCTCGCTCTGCAGACAGTCCCTCCAGCACCCCTGCCCCCCATGCCCTGGTGACCTCGAGGTGTCCCCCCGAGACCCACTCACCCGGGAGTCCTCGGTCTCCTTTGGGTCCTCTGGGGCCTCGGTCGCCTGGGCTCCCGGTGGGGCCTATGTTGCCCATGAATCCTGGCTCCCCTTTGGGCCCTTCAGGACAAGCAGGGCGTTGAGGACACACGGGCCTGGTGCAGGGGGTTCTCCAGCCATCTCTGACCAGCGTCCCCGAGAGAAGCCCTCCCTCCTCCCGGGACACCACCCATGTTACCTTTTTCTCCTGGGAGCCCGAACACGCCAGGCCGGCCCTGGGGCCCGGGGTCGCCAATCCATCCTTTGATCCCAGGGTTTCCGGGGGTTCCTGGACTCCCCTCATCACCTTTGCTTCCAGGAAGAGCTGCGGGCCCGGGCGGCCCCGGGGGCCCTCGATAACCTGCCAGCGTCAGTCGGGAGAGGCGAGTGAGCGCGCAAAGGCAAAGTCACCCCTGGGGGATGGGCTTCGGCAAGTGTGTAACCCTGGGAGGCTAGCTTTGCTTTTCGTTGTGCTAAAATCTGCTAACAGAGTCTACCATTTAAGCCACCTTGGAGTGCGCCCGCCCGCTCAGAGGCCTGCAGCCGTCACCACCGTCCTTCCCTGCACGCGCTCACATGCTCATCTTCCAGCTGAAGCTCTGTCCTCACTCCTCCCCACTCCCCAGCCCTGGCCCCCGGCATCCACGTCTGACACTATAGCTTGATTCCTCTGTGCTCAGTCGTGTCTGACTTTGCAACCCCATGGACTCTAGCCCACCGGCTCCTCCATCCATGGGATTCTCCAGGCAGGAATACTGGAGTGGGTTGCCATTTCCTGCTCCAGGAATCTTCCCGCCCCAGGGATCCAACCTGCGTCTATCTCCGCATTGACAGGTGGGTTCCTTACCACTGCTTCAACTGGGAAAGCCATCAACTCCTCTAGGGAACCCTCCCGAGCCCTCCTTCCTGCCTGGCCTGTCTCCCGCAGAATCACGTCCTCAAGGGGGAACCGGAGGTGTCCCCTGCCTGCAGTGACCAGGCTTCTGTGCCCAGAGGCTCCAGCCCACGGGGTGTGAGCCCCGCTCACCTTCCAGGCCGAATATCCCGGGCGCGCCGATGTCCCCCGGAGACCCAGAGATGTTGGAGGGAGGGGTGATGCCTGGAAAGCCCTGAAGTCCAGGACTCCCGACTGGGCCTCGCTCCCCTGGGAGGGAAACGGAAGTTGATCAGCGCCAGCGCCCAGCTCTCCATCCTGGGTTCCCCCCTCTCCATGCCCACAGCAGGCTCTTGCCCACACGCCCGCCAGCCCTTTCCCACTGCCCGTGGGGCCCGTGGCCCTGCCTCTGCTGCAAGGCTGCCCTCTCTGGCACACCTCCTGCTCAGTGGCCAGCTGCCGGGGCCACCCCAGGGGGATGCCAGGCCCCGCCCTGCAGGCATCGGCCTAGAGCAGCCCTGGGGGCCCAGCGAGCACCTGTGCTGGGAGGACCCAAAGTGGGTGGCTGGCCACTCCTATCCTCCCCGGGCCGCCCCCCAGGATCCCGGGCTCCGGCTGGATGTCCAGCGTCCTGGGCAGGTCCACTCTCCCGGCCCAACCGGCTGGACTGGCATCTTGACTCCTCACTGGGGTTCACTGGTGGCCCCAGGCAGCCCCCGGCCTCCTGGATAAGCAGGACGGGGCTCCCCTAATGTCCATCTAGGGCCTTTTCTGCCTGTCCGTGCTTTTTGAGGGCGAGCTGGCTGTTTCGATCGGCCCCCAGACCTCACACTGAAGCATGGTCCCAGAGTTTCAGGAAGACTGAGACGTGCCTCCTGGAGGAAACACTGTGTCACGGGACCGTCCCGGGGCTAAGCTACGGGGCAGGTGTCCATGCTGCTAAACTGGGCCTGGACTGCAGCCCTGAGCGGGGCCGCCTGAGCCCCAGCAGCCCCCTGGACTCACAGTGTGGCCCGTCTGGCTGGCCCCCCTCCTCCCCCTGCCCTCAGATCAAGGCTGGGGCTCGGGTACCAGCGGATACTGGGGCTCAGATCAAGGCCGGGGCTCGGGTACCAGCGGATACTGGAGTTTCTGCTTAGTGCAAGTGGAGGGGAGGCACAGGCCCAGGGGAGAATCAGATGATGGGGTCTGTGGGATACCTGTCCCCCCACCCATCAGAGGTCGGGGTCACTGGCCTCCTCAGGGCCTGCCTTCCCCTTTGAGGGGCCCATGGTTCTAGTCTCAGGGGTAATTCCTGACCTGAGCACCAGCTCTCAGACCCAGGTCTTGGAGGCCCAGGTGTGATGACCTGTCAGGTCCAGCACCCCTGCTGGCTCCACAGGCAGTGCCTGGCTCCAGGCCGCCTCGGATGAGACACTGGGCTGAGCCAGGGCCGGGGCGGGCCCAGGTGTCTGGGTGGCGCCGCACGGGTGGGAACCCTCTGCTCCGAGATGCTGGGTGTAGTCGAGTCCACACGCCCGCTGTCAGTTTAGGTCCAGCCTGGCGGGTGGGGGTCTCATTCTCAGCGGCTGAGACCACCTCTCCCTGGCTGTTCCTGCTGTGCTCCAGGCCCGCACATGGGCAGGGCTCAGGGGCTGCAACGCCCTCGCTCAGTCAGTCATTTCCCCAGCACGCCTGTGCACATGTGGCGGGTGGGGCCCCACACCTGGTGCCCTGGGGGGCCCCACAGGGATGCAGCCTGATCTTATCCTTCCTCCAAGGGCGGGGCAGTCAACAGTTAACCTCGATGGAATAAGATTGGGATGGGGTGTGTGAACCGTGGAGCACCAGTGGGAGGTTTGCAACAGGGAACTCTCCCCAGAGAAGTCAGCACCCGGCCTGCTCCGACCGCTCATCTCCCAGACTCACGGGCACCACGGTTGGTTCTGGGGTGCAGACGGTGATGCTGGGGTGCAGGCCTCACCTGGGGCGCCACGCTCGCCCTTCTGTCCTGGGGCTCCCGTGGGGCCTGGGAGGGTGTTGGCCTCTCCTGGGTCACCCTTGTCCCCGGCAGGGCCTGGGAATCCAGGGTCCCCGTGGACGTCTGCACCTGCAGTCGGGTGAACAGGTGACATCAGCGTCTTAGGACCAGGCAGTGTCTCTTCTCACGAGAGGAAGGGGCGGCTCGGAAACAAGAGCAGCCCGCGTCAGCGTGGAGACCTCTGCCTCCTAGCAGCCTCGATGCCCCCGAGCCCAAGACTCAGAGGGACCCTGGGTATTCGAGCCCTTCACTTCATAGGGGGAGCTCCAAGGCCCCTCAGAAAAGGCTCGGATCCCGAGATGCAGAGGGTCCTGAGCTGGGACCTGCCCAGGGTCCCCAGTCTCCTGGCTGGGGCTCCGGATGCTGCGTCCGAGGTGTAAAAGGGCAGCACTGTTTAAAACCTGCTCTGCTCACACATCAGGAACTCAAAGCAGTGGGTGGCAGGAAAGAGCAACATAACCTGGGTGTTTAAACTGGAATTGAAGCCTTAACTGAAGGATGAGTGTGTGACTTTATATACAGTGACACACGCCCAAACCTGCCACGGACACATCTGCTTCTACAGAACAGCTATAAGGGCAGCAATCTAAAGCAGGGTGGAACTACGCGAGATTTCTCTTCTGTTTACATGTATTTCTAAAAACTTCTCTCCACTCAACATAAGTAACTTTTATGATCTGAAAAGAAAACCGTAAAAGTTAAAAAAAGATATATTAACTGTACACTTTACAAATATTACCAGTCCAGTGAATACATTTTAAAAATGAAGTGATGCCCGAGCATTAAGATTTAAGATGAACTAAATTTAAAATAAAGACATATCTGGGCAGTGGCTGAGAGTTTCGCACATCCAAGCGTAAAAAGGAGGCTTAAAGCAGAAAGGGGATTCCATTCCCTAAGGAACAGAGCGATGCTGCTCGGAGGTCACAGAAGCGGGGAGCCGTGCAAGCCTCACAGTCTCTGGCTTTCGGAGACGACGGGCTGTGTCTCCTTCAGGCAGCCCCCGCCTGCCCCCTGTACACCAACCACCGCTTGGGTGCAACTGTCTTGTCCGAACCCAAACCCACGTGTTGACTCCTAAGGCCCCACGTGGTGGGATCTGGTGGAGGGCCTTGGAGAGGTGATGAGGGTTAGAGGAGGCCCCTAGGGTGGGCCCCCGACAAGAAGAGACACCCAAGAGCTCGTCTCCTCTGCGTCCGGACAGAGAAGAGCCGAGAACATGGTCCTCACCCGGATCCCCGGCGCCGGCAGCCCCCACCCCAGACCTCCAGGCTCAGAGCTGTGAGGAGCCGCTGCTGCTGTGTGAGCCGCCCGGTCAGAGCAGCGGCCGGTGGGACCGAGTCCCTGCAGCCTCAGGGACAGGCCGTCCAGCTCTCTGAGCCCCCCACCACCCCAAGTCCCCGATGGGCCCCCAGGGGCCCCCCACTGCTGGGCGTGGCCTCGGGGCTCCCTACCTGGGGATCCCGGGAAGCCTTTGCTGCCTGGCAAACCGTGCAATCCGCTGATGCCTCGGAGGCCGGGCAGACCTGTGGGGGAGCCTAGGGTAAGTTCTCGGGAGAGCAGAGAAAGACCCCCCAATGCAGCCAGCTGCTTCGATTTGCTGCAGACGGTCGTCCCCCCAGCGTGTTCAGCATCGGTCACTTGGCCGTGTCCGACTCTTTGCGACCCTGTGGACTTGTAGCCCACCAGGCTCCTCCATCCATGGAATTCTCTAGGCGAGAATGCTATAGTGGGCTGCCATGCTCTTCTCCAGGAAATCTTCCCCACCCAGGGGTGGAACCTGGGTCTCCCGAACTGCAGGCGGATTCTTTACCATCTGAGCCCCCAGGGAAGCCCCCAGTGTGTTCCACCAGGAAGCAGCTCAGCAAATACTGGGACGTGTCAGTCAGTCCCTCCCACGTCGCCCGAGAGAAACATTAACTTAAAAACTGTCTTCCTGGAATCTTTTCACTGACTCTTCACAGCCAGGGTGGGGGCTGGGCAGTGCTGTGGGGGTTCCTTCCTGACACGCAGGTCACTGTGTGTGAAAGCTGTGCTAGGAAGCCGCGGCCTGGCACCGTGTCTGTCCCCCTGGATTTCTGAGATCAGCCTCTATAAAGCAGGACGCGGGACCCAGGCCATAGGTCCTTTTGTGATGGGGGCAGTGAATGCGGGGTCAGGGTGCGCCCCCCTGAATTGGACATGCGAGTGGCTGAGGGCGTGTCCCCTGAGCAGAGCCGTCTAGGCCAGGCCATGGAGCCCCCAGGCCCTTCAAGGGTGGCACGGGTCCCGGTTCCATGGGCACCCTTGCCGCTAGCTGCACGCCGGCACTGCCCAGGTGCTGACCGAGGATCACCCTGAGGTCTCCCAGCAGGTTTGTGCTCAGCCTTCTGGGGAGGAAACACCTCTCCGCAGGTATGGTGTCCAGGAGGGGGTGCTCGTCTTACCTGGTAAGCCTGGGTTCCCTGGCCAGCCAGAGTCTCCTTTGATGCCGGGTGCTCCGGCCCGTCCCGGGTCTCCCTGAGGCCCCTGGAGCCCTGTGAGTCCTGGAAAGCCTGGGGGACAGACACATTCTTCAGGGGGACGCAGGCGCCCTGAGGCCTCCTGGCCTCCAGCTAAGGGGCTGGGTGGGTAAGGACCAGCGTCCCCTCCACGCGGCCTTGGTGGTGTGAGCGTAGCCTGGCCAACAGAAGCGCTCGTGTGTGCGCATTCCACTCGGGTCCACACGCGAGCCCGGGCAGAGCCCAGAGAGCCTTCGGGGGTCAGACCCCTGCGGTCACAGATGCTGGGCAACAGCGAGCACAAGAGTGGCAAGAAAAACACCAGCGGAATTCACTCTTGTAACCCGGGCGCTCTGACAAACTCTGCAGCTCAGATGCCAAAAGGGGGCCGTCACAGGAGCTGTCTGGGCACGCTCAGAAGACAGACGGACACACAGACACGGCCGTCAGTGCCGCGCGTCCTGCACAGCTGGGCTGTGTGCGTGTGGGGATGGACACGCGGGGGCAGCTCCTGGCTGTGCCTGCAGGGGACGAGCGGACAGGCAGAACCGGCCGGCCTTGTTCTGGGCCCTCGGAGACCGCTCAGCGTACCAGGAGGGCCCTGTGACTGCTGGACCTTACCTTTTTGCCCTTGGAATCCAGGAGGGCCCTGGACTCCAGCCAGACCGGTGATCCCCGGAAAGCCGACATCGCCCTCACTGCCTCTCTCGCCAACGAATCCCTTTTGACCTGGAACCGTAGACGCGCTGCTTAGACTGATCAAACCATAGCTGCTGTGCAGTTGGGGCTTAAGGCATGTGGAGTTCATGGGTGTCTGGCGAAGGCTTGTGGGGTCAGGGGTAAGACTCACGGGGTTCAGGGGTATGGGTTAAGGCTCGTGGGGTCAGGGTGAAGGTAGAGGCTCGTGGGGTTCAGGGGTGTGGGTAAAAGGCCCTTGGGGTCAGGGGTGTGGGTAGAGGCCCATGGGGTTGGGGGATGAGGGGAAAGGCCCGTGGGGTCGGGGATGAAGGTGGAGGCTCGTGGGGTTCAGGGGTGCAGGTAAAGGCCTGTGGGGTCGGGGCGAAGCTAAAGGCCTGTGAAGTCGGGGTGCAGG
>SJYC01085125.1:28-24066 GCA_006408675.1 Madoqua kirkii
GGTAAAGGCCCGTGGGGTCGGGGGTGAGGGGAAAGGCCCGTGGGGTCGGGGGTGCCTGGAAAAGGACGCTGCCTCCCCGCAGGTGCTCCCCTTGTGCGTGGGGGTGCAGATCTCGGCGCGTGCCTCCCTCAGCCTGATCCCCCCGCCCCCGCGCTGTGCCTGTGGGCTGCACAGCTCTTGCGGCCCCTCCCACTCCGAGTGCTGGAGTGCGTGAGGCCGGGAGGCCGTGGACGGGGCAGGTGCGCCTCGGGCCCAGGCCACACTGCGGCTCTGCTCTAGCTCTGTCCGCGCTCTGCAGGAAGCCAGCTGCCTCGTCGTGAGGACACTGAGCAGCCCCGGGAGAGGCCCTCCCGCCAGGACCACCTTGGCCCTGGACGGTCCAGCCTTCAGGTGCGGCGGCCCTGCCGGCCTCATGAGAACCGCCCTGTCCTGAATTCCTGGCCTCAGAAATGGTCAGCGTGCAGCTGCCGTGGTGCTCTGAGCCACAGCGTGGTGCCTTGGTGGGTGGCAGCAGACGGCTCATCCGAGAGGCAGATTCCCTCACCTGCGCAGTAGATCCCTCATCTGAGTGGCAGATCCCTCATCTGCACAATGGATCTCTCATCTTAGTAGATCCCTCATCTGAGTGGCAGATTCCTCATCTGAGCATCAGATCCCTCATCTGAATGGCAGATCCCTCATCTGAGCATCAGATCTGCCATCTGAGTGGCAGATCCCTCATCTGCGCAATGGATCTCTCATCTTAGTAGATCCCTCATCTGAGTGGCAGATCCCTCATCTGAGCATCAGATCCCTCATCTGAGCCCCTGCTGATGCGTGCAGTGCTGGGGAATCTGGGGAGTTAGTCAAGCGGGAGATGTTTGAGCCTCTCAGGTCTGGATCACGTCTGGAATCTGCCCTTTAAATGAACTCCTTGGGCAAAGCTGCTTATTGGCAGACTTAGATTTTGGGCCACACATTTTGGTGTTTCTGGGACACTGATTAATTATTTCGGCTGGGATATCCAGCCAGCCTGAGACATCCCGTGTCTGGGATGAGAGCCATCGAGAGACCAAGGATGGATCCACAGGAGTCGAGAGGGGCTTGTCGGCAGGGCGACCTGGCCCAGGGCGTCACTTAGGATCTGACCCCAGCTAGACTGACCACTCCTCCCCATCCTGAAGCTCATTCTCTTTAAAGGACCAGCTCAGCACCCTCTTTTTTGGTCAATCACGCGAACAGACTCCTTCACTCTGAGCATTCCTAGGAGCACTTGGCCGGGGGTGGGGGGGGGGTGTCTCCTGAGATAGAAACCCAGGAAGCAGCATCTAGTCCAAGTCCTTTGCGATGTGACCACCGGCAGAATTCTGACCTTGAACTTCAGTGATGTTTACAGAGGGGGCATGCTGTGGGGGGGTTGCTTTCCTTGTCTTACTCAGGAGAGGGGTCCGACTCCCACTTCCTTTTCCCCTAGACCCTTCACTGCTTGCAGGGGCTCCGGCCATTGCATCATCTGCTTTGTGCATCACCATCCCAGGAGCCTAGGCTCAGGCGGTACATCTTAGAGGCTGTGGCTGCTCCCACCACCAAGCGCTGCTTCTTGCCATCTTCCCTCTCAGGGAGATACAGGCTTCCTGACGTCTTCACACTCAGTGTAATAAAAAATCCCACTCTTCCTTGCATGTTGCGCTTGGAGACCTCAGACCAGCCCTACAGCATGGTCCATGGGCTCAGTAGGTGATGGCATGGTACGCAAGCCCGCTCACGGTGACTGCAGAGGAGGGGCAGGGCTGCGGAGGACGGGGGATGCGGACGGCTCGGGTACCTGGTATTCCGGTGGTGCCCCGCTCCCCCTTCAGGCCCGGGCTCCCAGGCAGATCTATCGTGTCTCCGATGTCGCCTGTCAGGTGTGAAAAGGATGGCTGAGGTCAGGGCTCCTGAGGTTACCTTTGTAATTTCTACGGTGCTACAATCTGAATGCAAATGATTTGCTTCTGAACGACTAACAGCACCCGTGGGCCCACCGTCCCCACGCTGCCCAGGGTGCTCTGGATCGGGGGCGGCCTGTGTTTTTCCCAGCAACACTCACCAAAGTCACCGTGGGGCCGATCTCGCCGAAGAGGCCTGCTCTCCCGGGAGCGCCCTTGTCACCCTGGAGCAAAGTCAAACAGGAACCCTCTTACAGGCCGTTCACGAGGTCTGCAGTTTTGAAGGGTGAGCATACCCAGCTACTGCGCTAAAACCAGTTCCCAAGGTTTTAATGCGTCATTTTGTAGAAAAGCCCCCAAGTTTTCCGGGGTAATGTAGTAACAGCAGATGGTTTGCACACTTGTTCTACTAAACTGCAAAGCAGTGACAAGAGCAGTCTGCTTTTGGGCCACACCCTCCCCGACCAGGGGTCACACCCGCAGCCCCTGCAGGGCAAGGCGGAGTCTCCACCATGGGCCGTCGAGAAGCCCAACAGTGGCAGTTTCATTGCAATGAATAACGTCAAGGACACAGTGACGGCGGTGGGGATAATCAGGACTGCCCTGCTCTCTGGCAGGCTGACCCGCGCAAATGTGTCGGATCCCGACTCAGGAGCCCACTGCAGCCTCAGAGCAGCCTGCGAGGCAGGTCCCGTTATCTCCTCACATTTGAGAGGCACAGAGATTTCCCAGAGGCATTTGGCTCCTAAGCGAGATGTTAGCCCCGCGCCGTGGACCACAGAGCTCGGGCCAGCAGGCCTTGGGGAGAGGCGCTCCCAGGAGGCGTCCACTTACCCTACTGCCCGTGAAGCCTTGGAACCCCATGACTCCGGGGGAGCCGGGCACGCCAGGGAACCCCGGGGAGCCGGGCACGCCGGGCAGTCCAGTGTCTCCTTTGACTCCTTTGATGTGGCCAGGTCTCCCGGGCAGCCCCGGGACTCCCGACAGCCCGGGGATGCCGGGCATTCCGGGAAGGCCTGCAGGAAGAGGGCGGGACGTTCTGGGGACCCTGCTCTGCTCCCCAGCCTCCGGGAACCACCCCAGCCCCTCGGGCAGACCTCAGGGGTCGAGAGGGCTGCACAGCGTGGATGTGGCACCGGGGCGCCCCGGCTGTGCCCTCAGGTGGGGCGGGGCCAGGCGGGCGGGGGCCGCCAGCCGCCAGCGCCGAGGTCGGGCAGCCTCACCTTTCAGGCCCAGGTACCCTTTCAGGCCCATGGGGCCTTCGTCGCCCTTCTCTCCTTTGATGTCTTTCATCCCCGGCAGGATGATGGGGGGCGGTCCTGGGGGCCCAGGGTCTCCTCGGCTGCCTGGAAGGGAACAGAATGCAGTCACCGCCTGGACCTCCGAGGCAGGCATTAGCACCCATGTCGGGAAGGCCGCTCGGCTGCGTTGGCCTTCTTGCCTGCCTTTCTGCAGATCCTGGGTCCTGCTGGGTTGAGCCCTGGGTGGCAAGGCTCCCCTGAGACTGTGAGCTGGGGACCCAGGTGATGGGAAACCCCATCCTCCTCACCACCGCTGACTTCAGAACATCTCCACCCCCACAGAGAACTCTGTGCCCACACGCGGTCCCCGCCTGTTTCCCCTCTCTCAGCAACTGAAACCACTGACTCCCTTCCTGTCTCTGTGGATTGGCCTGTTCTGGACATTTCAACACATGGAAGCAGGTGATACGTGGCACGGTGTTTTCAAGTTGCATCCGTGTGTTGTAGCACGTGTTGGAGCCGAGTTCTTCGTAGGTGAACAGGGTTCCCCCGTGTGGCTGGGCCACGTTTTCTGTATCTGTGGTGGCTAGCAGTCTGAGCTGTTTCTGGCTGGGGCTACTGTGTGCAGTGTCCTGCCGTGAAATTCGTGCACGAGTTTCTGTGTAGACCTGTTTTCGGCTCTCATCCAGGAGTGCACACTGGGAAGGATTGCCAGGTATCTCTGCCTTTCTAAGGCACCGCCAGCTTCTCCACCCCGGCCGCACCAGGTGAGAGTCCCCCCGGCGGAGTCTGAGGCTCCAGGTCTTGGCATCCCCGTCCACTCTTGTTAATAATAACTCAGTAATTTTAGAGACAGTGATGACACTTTCAGAACAAGGGTGTCTGAACAAACGTCATGGAAACACAGCTTGTTGGGAACACTCTTCCTCAACATGCGCCTCCCACAGGGTGGGCTGGGACATGGCCCAGGCTCCCCTGGGGTCACTGTCCCCCCATGGGGTGGGCCCGGGGTCATGGACTCTGCATGGAGTCCATCTCTCCACCTGGACTGCCGGGTCCCTCTTTCATCGAAGGTGCTTCCTGCCCTTCAGAACATGCCCGGGTGCATTTCTCAGGACGTTTTGGTTCTTAAAGCCGGGTCAGCTTGGCTCTCAAGTATCCTTCTGCTAGGGGCACCCCCATTACACGGCCAGTGCGCCATGGCCGGGACCAAGTCCCTGGAGCTAGTTTCTTCTGTAATGGTGTCTAGTGTGTGGGTTCCTGGGACACTGTTCTGAGCAGTGCCGGCCGCGCTGAAAGTGAGCCTCAGTCTGGTTGAGAGGGGACATACCTTTCACACCCGGCTCACCAGCCAGGCCCTTCAGCCCCGGAATTCCGAAAAACCCTGCTTCTCCTTTGATTCCCGGGAGCCCGGGTCTGCCCTTGAGGCCGAGCATGCCTTCAAAGCCGTCCATCCCGGGGGAGCCCCTGGCCCCTACAGAGAGAACAAGAAACGCCCTGGGTTAGGCACAGATGGCCGGTGCACTGGCAGCCCCTCTGTGACTTGCGTGAGGAGGCACTGAGACTCTCAGCCTCAGGAGGGCTTCTTAGCACTTCCTAAGGGGACCTTCTGTGCTGTGAGGGCAGAGGCAGCCTGTGGGCCATCGGGGACCAGATGCAAGGCTGATGCAAGTGGACAGAAAGGAGGAAACTGGAAGTCACTGCTCCCTGGTCTTTCTAGCGGGTTAGAAAGAGGTCCTGGGAGTCAGCATGGTGCCAGCACTGCAAAGGCCAGAAAACAGAGCTGGCAGCCCTGCCTCCGTCACCCCTGCCTCCGTCACCCCTGCCTCCGTCAAGGGCCAGAGGCCCCGCCTCACGCTCCAGCAGGGAGGTCTAGGCTGCGGACCCAGCGCTTCTCTTTGCTGCCGTGTCTGTTCAGCAGCCAGCCTCCGGACCTGAATCCCGTCTCCCGGGGGAGGCCCCCTCGCAGGTAGTAAGGCCTGCTCCTCAGACACCACCCCCTCACTGTGGTAAGTAGGCACAGCAGTCACAGCCAGCCTGGGCAGCGTCCACAGTCCCTGGGGCCCAGGGCCGCTGGGCACTGCAAGGCGGGACCCCCACCCCGCGGGGCTGCCTCCGCCCCCAGGCAGGCCCGAGGTTGTGCTCTGTGCTCACCTTTCAGTCCTGGGGCACCAGGCATTCCAGACACTCCTTTAAATCCAGGGAGTCCGGGGTGGCCTCTCTGTCCCTGCTGCCCAGGGTCACCTCTGTCTCCAGAGCCGCCCTTCATGCCCACGGGGCCAGGGACGCCGGTGTCCCCCGGCTCCCCTCTGTCTCCAGGCAGACCTGTCAGGAGGGGGAGGGACATAAGACGGGATGAACTGGCCGCACAGGGGGAACTCCTCTCAGGATGCCTTGGAGACCTCGGTTATAACAGCTTTTGGTTAGAAAAACGTCTGAGAAGGATGCTGGGAAGTGTGACCTCAGAGGTGAGCATGAAGGTGTGAGCGGTGCACCCTCCTGCCTGGTGACACGTGTGTCCTGAACCTGTTACGGGCTGGACTGTGTCCCTGCAGAGCACGCATGTCCCAGCCCCAGACCACGGGATGTGACGGCATTCAGAGCTGGCCTTCAGAGAGGGGGCTGAGGTCAATTAAACAAGGTTGCAAGGATGACCCTAAGCCAGGATGACGGGTGTCCTCATAGAAAGAAGAGATGAGGATGCCGGCACAGGAGGTGTCCCTGTGAGGGCGTGGGGAGAAGCCGGCAGGCTGCCCACCACGGAGACGGGGCCTGGGAGGGACCAGCCCCGCCGCCACCATGACCGTGGGCTTCCAGCCTCCGACTGCGAAGGATGAACTGTCCTGAGCCGGCCATGTGTGGCGCTCTCAGAGCCCCGGCAGCTCTGCAGGGCGGGCTCCCTAGGGGACACCTGAGCCTTCCCCTCCGCTAGATGGGAGCGCAGGTCCTTACCTTCAAAGCCGGGGGTGCCCGGGGGCCCCAGAGGCCCCTCCCGACCAGGCGCTCCTGGGAAGCCGTCTGTCCTGGAGGCCCTGGCAGTCCCGGCTGGCCCGAGAGTCCTGGGGAGCCCGGCTGGCCCTTCTGGCCTGGCATCCCTGGCATGCCCTGGCTTCCTGCGGGAGGGGAGATGAGACTGAAGCCGGCCCCGCGTGGCCCACTGCAGGGGACAGCTCCTCCTCAGCGCTGTCCTCGGAGAACAGGCTTTCTGGGTGGCAAGGGGTCAGGAAAACACAGAAGCGTAAAGACAAGGGGGAAGGAGCTCAGCCCTCCCAGAGACAGTCACTGCCGACCTGCTTTGTTTCCTTCCGGCCTTAGTTCCCGAGACTAGACACGCAAGAGGCATTCGCGGAACCGACACCTCGCTTCAAGCGCAGCTTTCATCTAGCTTTTCTCACTTGACGTTACATTTTGAGCATTTGGCCACATTTTAAAGCGCTCTCGACAAGCACGCTAAACGGCTGGGTAACATCCTGGTCTGCCCGCTGCTCCTGCCAGGGGTGGTCGAACAGACGTGGAAACAGTTTCCCCAAACTGACGCTTCGGAAGCCAGAGCTTTGACCAGACGGAATCCTCTGCCTAGACCAGCGAGTCGTCAAGGTGACGCTGAACGTGGGACTCCCCCACAGGCTCGCTGTTTCCTGTGGCTTCGCTCAGACTGTTTGAAGTCCGTGGGGAAACAGCTACATTTAAAAAATTACCACAGGCACCCTTCAGCAAAGAGCTCGGGCAAAGGCTTTATACTGATTGTGGCGAGGTGGGGGGGCACATACTCCTGAGGGTGGGCCCTCTGTCTGCCCGTGGTGAACCCTCAGTGTCACTCGTGAAGGGTGCCCACTGGTCTGGAGGCCGTTGCAGGAGGGACGTCACATCCCACACCCCGGAGGCAGCCCCGGTCAGCCTGGGCTCGGACGCTGGGCTGAGGACAGTGCAGCTGATTTCCTAACAGCTGATGCCTCTCTGATGGAGACCCCAAACGGCCTGGCGGTCACCCCACCCACTCCAGCAACACGAGCCCGTGGAAGTCTGCGCTCTGGGCTGTCGGGCCCGTTTTGCATAAACTGGACACGGATGGCTTTGGGTACCTGTTCACACAGCAGTCAGTGGGCACCCTGTCACTCTGCTGAACGCGCACGGATGAGGCAGTGAGCGCCACGTTTTCTAAACCCATCCCTTTTGCACCTACACCTTGAGCTGCGTGCCATACTGTCTGTCTTCCTTGCAAGCCCTCTCTGAGCACAGCCTGCCCTGGCTTCTTCATGCCAACTGCACCCGTCCTGCAGCGGCAGACCCCCACAGTGGTTCCCGTCTGCCTGGGACCAGTGCGAGTCCATGGCCCGGCGGGGGGGAGGATCCAGACCACGCGACTTGAGGCGAGTGGCGGGCGGGCGAAGCTTCACCTGCCGCTCCCCATTACTCCCATCCCCCCTCCCCATCCATGGAGGAACTGTTTCCCCAAAACTGGCCCCTGGTCCCAAAACGGCTGGGGACCCCTGGGGTACACAGCACAGTGATCACTGCTCTGGAACGTTCTGAAGGAACGCTAGAACAAAGAGGTCAAGCAGGATGGAGTCCCATGGTCCCGCGTGCGGACCTGGGCGTCTCCCCTAGCCCCAGGAGGGATGCTCGACCCCGAGCCCGGCCAGGAGCCTCGGAGCAGTGGCCCTGCGCCCCTCTCCTCTGCCCCCATGACTCACCCCTGAAGCCAGGCGGGCCTCTCTCTCCGGGAGGGCCCTTCAGTCCGGGGCGTCCAGGCAGTCCAGAGTCTCCCCGGGGCCCAGGCTGGGCCCCCAGCACTTCTCCAGGAAGGCCCCTGTCCCCTGGGGGCCCAACTGGCCCCGGGAGGCCAGAGGCGCCAGGGAGTCCATCCAGGCCAGGGGGGCCCACTGCACCTTTGGAGCCGCGGGGTCCCATGAACCCTGAAAGGAAACACAGGGCGTCCCTGTAAGCAGAGGTCAGCATCAGAAAAAGACTGGAGACAGCGGCCACTGCGTCTCTGGTCTCGAACCCACACGGCTCCCACAGGTGTCCTCTGCCTCCCCGAGTCTGACCTCAGCCCTGCACGTTGCTACAGCGGACCGGGGGGCGGCCAGGTCAGCACTCCCTGGGCTGAAGCCCTCAGCATCCGTGGGTCTGGGGTCGTGAGCAGGGGGGCTGTGGACACCAGCGGGCAGGCCCAAACGAGGAACGGGCTTTCCCAGGCACCGTGACCTCCTCTAGCCTGAGGCGGGCACATCTGACTCACTGGCCAGTTCCTTCGTTTTAAGCCTGCTTGGCCGGGCGCACAAGCTGTGGTTCGTAAATCCCCTTCGTTTTCAAGGCAAGAAGGTACTAACATACTAGCATCCTAAGCACCCTGTAGGCTGACGCCACGATGCCTTTATGGGAAAAGAAGCCGCATTCGTGCTGGGAGGGGCACCTCTGCAGGAGAACGTGACATTTTCTCTTAAAGGCAAAATGCTTGTAGGTTTTGCCCCTTTGCTTTGTATTTACATTTAAAGTTGCACGTGCTCACCTACCAGTGTTTACAAAATCCTGTACTTGGGACGGACGCTTTTTCTATAATTAAACGTGATCATTTGTGAAAAAAGAAAAATGAGTCAGCATGTGCTCAAAACGATTCACACTTCACTTCAGTGCACGTGCTGTCCCCAAAGGGACAAAGCCATAAGTTCTCAGCGTCCCAGGTGGGCGGCAAAATGTGGAAACACTTCCCGTTGCTTCTCTCCAAGGCCTTGATGCAAGACACAGGGGGCAGGCCTCCTAGGGTCCCCGTGGCCTGGGACACCGACTCTGGGAAGCAGGCCCACCAGGGGCTGATCCCGAGCTGTAAGCTTAGGGGTACAGCGATTGGCCGAGTGCACGACCGGGAAGGGGCACAGTTCAGCTATTCTCTGCTGAACACGTCTGCTAAGGGTCTGCATGTGAGGAACCCACTGCTCTGTGTGAGTCCGGACATCCGTAATGTTCTCTTTGGTTCCTGGAGCTTGATTGAAAGGAATGCTGCCAAGCTGGAGGGCAGTCACTGAAGGGCAGGAGATTTCTGCGGGCACAGATATTGAGTCGTAAAAAGAAATGTTGGCCTTCTGGTGCCGAGTCTGCCCACTTGTGAGATGTCTGTGGGGCGTGTGGCCACCGTTTCCCTTTGTGGGTGAGGGGTGGTTACGGAGCAGAACCACTGACTCAGGGAGCAATCAGCGGAGACCTACTGGGAGGCAGGTTTCATTCCAACCGAGAACTTTCTAGAAGTAGGCGAGCTTCGATGTTTCACCAGTGCGGGGCAGCGAGAGTGATTCTAGGGAGCCTAGGAGAGGATGTGGCCGGGATCCTGCAGCGGATGTTTGGCTTGGAGGCGGGGGCGCTCAGTGAAACCATCTATAGCTTTGTTCAGATAATCCGATTCCCCAGTGCCTGGCCCTCTGCATACCAAGTAGCGCAGCTGGGCTCCCGCACCCCCTCCGAGCCGGGACCCCAAAGGGACAGCTGTGTCTGGGGTCAGCGAGTCGTTTCCAGGGTCTATGGACACGCAGGCGGGTACTGCCGACTCCTGCCCACCGTTCATTACTGGAGGCACGCTCATCTGCCATATGCAGCTCAAGGGTTTAAGCTCTTTTAGCCACTCAATGGCTCCCATGACGCTTTGCTGGGTCAAATGTAGATGAAATGGTTTGAACGGCTGACTCAGATAAGCTGTAAACTGCAGCGCAGACGGGCAACGCCGTGAACAGCAAAACGCAGGTGCTCTTTGCGTGGTATACAGTGAGCGATCAGCAGATCAGATATCGATGATGAGGGCTCAGAGGGTAGCTTTACGTGTCCTTAGACTGTCTCACAGCCACCAGAGAAAAACCTTTCTGCCTACTTTCTTTTTCTTTTTTTTTTCCATGCAAGATCTGTAAGTTTCTTCCACAAAAGATCAGCGATGAAAAGGGAGACATTTTTTAATTTCTCAAGGACGAGCAAAAATTATCATTGAGCATGTATAGACAGTTCCTAAATGTTAGGACAACGCAGCTGGAGCACCCAGATCGTACACACAGTCCTTCCCCGAATCTACAGGGCTGAGCGGCACCCCACCCTGACTCACCTGGGGGTCCTGGGAATCCCTCTCGACCTGGATCTCCTGGCAGACCCTTGAGCCCTGGCGCTCCGTCGGCTCCTGAAAATCCTGGGACTCCTCTGATGCCTTTGGCACCTAAATGACCCAGAGAGACCCGGACACGTGTCAGAGCCGCGAAGAGACCCCAGCAGCAGAGGGACAGAGGGGGTTAAGGCTCGCCCCTGACCCCACACGGTCTCTTAGGAAACGAAAGTGATGAGCCCGGGGGACATCAGCCCAGAAACAGCACCCCTGGCACCTGATAGGGCTAAGTGTGGGTCCACACCAACGGCTGAGGGTGGGTCTACACTGGCGGCTGAGGGGCAGTCTACACCAATGGCTGAGGGTGGGTCTGCACCGGCAACTGAGGGTGGGTCTACACCAGCTGAGGGGGGGTCTACACTGGCTGAGGGTGAGTCTACACCAGCAGCTGAGGGTGGGTCTACACCGGCGGCTGAGGGGCAGTCTACACCAACGGCTGAGGGTGGGTTCTACACCGGCTGAGGGTGGGTCTACACCGGCGGCTGAGGGGTGGTCTACACCAGCCGCTGAGGGTCACTGTAGACCAGCCATGGAACGTGGGTCTACACCAGACGCTGCGTGCTGTTCTCGCCCCTCTCCTCTCAGCTGGGGGGTGTGCCTTCTGGGCCCTGCTGAAACTGTTTCTGAGCCCGCCCCCCGGGAGTGGTCACCACTCTGCGGGCAGCAGCCTTGGTGCCTGTGTGGGGTCCAGGGCAGACACGCCTCTCCAGGGCTCGGGCAGGGAGGGTCACGGAGAGCCGTGTGGACAACAGGCCAGGGTTCAGCTCGTTTACTGCAGCGACGCGCGCGAGCCAGCCCCCCGCAGAGGCAGCCAGCGTGAGGTGCTGCACCAGGAGCCCCCAGGGTGGAGAGGGAGGGCCAGAGCGGGGCAGGGAGGTGGGGACGCGCCGAGCAGGGCGGGAAGGGCTTTCCCAGTACCTGGGGGGCCGGGCAGCCCGGGCTGGCCTGGGGATCCCTTGGGTCCTCCAACACAACCTGCCAGGAGAGAAGAGGGCCGTTTTAACCACGGTGCACACCCAGCATCACACGTTGCTAAGGTCAAGAGCATCGGCTGTGAAAACCTGCTACCGCTGAATGATCAGGGTGATCTGATGATTCAATTAATCTCGATGCTGATGCAACTTTAATTTCACTGTGCAACACAATCGTAATGTTAATATAAAATGCAAATGAAGGCAGTCCCGTTGGAGGCTAACGGGGACTGTGCTGGTAGGTGGGGTCCCCCTTGTCAGGGCAAGTCAGCCTCGTTCATCTGGGCCCCCCATGCGTGTCAGCTAGTATGGATGCCTTTCTTTGTCTGGAAATTTCTACCAGGGATGGAGGAAGACTTCGAAAGATGCTCTATGACTTTGATTACGTTCAGAACCGGCCACGACTTGCTGCTGGCTTGTGCAGACGAAACCGGCGGTGGCCGCCTCTGCTGGGGACACCACGCAGGGGCGTTTTGTGAGACGGGGGACCTGTGCATTGAGAGGCCTTTTGTCCGTCGGCCTGGGATCCGGCAGGGATCCCTGTCTGATGGCCACAGAGGAGCTGTGGGGCTCCTCTGCCACAGGAGTGGTCCAAGGTGGGCAGATGGCCAGCCCAGGTCATCAAAAGATAGGACCCTGGACGTCTTCAGGGGCCGGGCCTCCAGCCTGCAGAGCCCCACCCCCAGGGCCTTCTGTGACTGAGGCTGCCCAGACCGCTGGAAGCTCTGGGGTTGCTGTTCCTGTCTGCACCCTGGCCCGAGGGCCTGACCCACCTGCACACGCTGGGGGGGGGGCCCACAGGTTCTCACACTCTTCTCCAACCCCAGCCTGCATCTTGGGAGGCAGCCCCAGACCTCGACGCCCACAGGCGAGCCGCTGCCGCCCCGATGTCCAGATGGCCTGCCAGCCTCTTCGCCTCTGAAAGCCTCACGCTCTGCGCTCTGCTCTTCAGGTCCTGAGTGGACAGCCCCTGGACTCATCCCTCTGCCTGGCTCCCCTCCTCAGCCTCTAGGCCCCCCGGCTGGAGACTTTGCGTGCCTGATGGCAGGCAGGTCCACTTTTGGACTGCTCCCGCCCCTCCAAGGAGCCAGGGTCACGGGGCCTGCTCGCTATATCCATCGGCCCCGCTCTCTCAAGCACTGATTCACGGCTGGACCAAAGTCTTCTCACACGTGGACCTGACCCTCACCCTGTTAACGGGTCAGTAACGCACAGCTGCGCTTCACACACATACAGACACGCGTTCCGGGCGAGAGCGCACTTACTTATCCGTTGAGTCTCACCCACCCTGTAAACAGAAGCCTCGTACTGGAGGGTCAGCCTGGTGGCACGGGGTCATCCCCGGCCCTACCCTGGGTTCTAAGGCGAGTCTGCACGTGTTTCTGCTCTGACGGCGGCTCCGTGCCCCCGGCGGGACCCCCGGCCGTTCTCCATGAGCACAGGCTCTATAAACAGTTCCTAAGGGGCCTGTCGGGACAGTACCTGGCTGGACGGGCTCCTGTCCATCTGATCCGATGGGTCTCTTCACACCCGAGTCACAATCTGGGAGAGAGATGCAGCAAGAGGGTGAGGCGATCGTGCAGCAGTGGAGAGTCCTGGCTTATCTACGTGTGCACGCGTGTGCCTATGTGTGCACGCGCGTGCGTGGCGGTGGGGAGGCTGGGTGGGCGGGGCACTGGAGGCCCGTTTCTGAGCTTCGGCGCTCAGCCTCTGTGCGTCCAGCACGGGTGAGGGTCCGCGCTGGGTCCGGAAGACCCCGTGGCCGGGTGGCGCGCTGAGACTGCAGCAGCGCACAGCGCCTCGTGTGGGCCCCTGCCCGCCCCTCTCCCGCACGCCGGAGAAGAGCAGCAGGTGCAGAAGCCGTGTCTCACGACCGTGAAAGAGGCGAGCCTGGGCCCTCGTACCGATCTGCCCTGGAGTGCCGGGGAGGCCGGGAGGCCCCGGGAAGCCTGGTGGTCCGGGCAGTCCAGCATCGCCGGGGAAGCCGCGCTCGCCTTTGGGGCCTGGCAGGCCCAGGCCTGGGGGGCCCCTCTCCCCTGGAAGGCCCTTCGTGCCGGGGGCTCCTGGTTGGCCTGCGTCCCCTGGGGGGCCTTTGATGCCATCGCCCTGTGAGAAATGCAGGACATTTCTTACAACACACGGAAGCCTCAAAGACAGCCGTCTCGCCAGGCCCACTGCCTCGGTCCCCGAATTTTGCGCTATGGGCACGGGGCAGAAGACAGCAGGGAAGAACAGGAAGCCCAGTCACGGTCTGGCCAGGTCACAGAAATAAAGGACAGATGCACAGCAGCCAGGAGCAGGACTCTAGAGGATGGGCATCTGAGCACTTTTCTTTTCCAAGCTCTGCTTATCCGTGCAGGCCTTTACCTGCACTCTCAGGAGGAATTCTTTGAGAGGGCAGTTAGGCAGAGATCTGGCTAAATGGGGCAGGAACACGTTATTTTATCTCTAGGACTTAGCACCTGTGACTGGTCTCCTGTTCCCAAGGGGCAGTGCAGTGGCAAACAGGAGTAAGTCTTTGGACGAGAAAGAGCAGCGAGCTTGTTAGAATAAGGAGAGATGGTGGGACCAGCAGAGCGGAAGTGGGAGGCAGAGAGCTCCCCCACGTCCAGTTCACTGCGCTCCTCCAGCTGGGATGAGCTCGGAGTAGGGAGGAGGGCTCTGGTGTCCGCAGCCACCCGCTCCTTGCCGTCTGCCCTCCAGCAAGGAGGGAAAGGAGAAAGAGGGAAAGTCTTCCCGCAGAAAGGAAGCTGGGGGCCCTGCCTCTGTCACACACACTCTCTTGCAACATGGGTGTGCGTGGTTGCAAAAGCGAAGTTGTGAGTTTTACAAGCAATCCTGGAAAAAGTGTTCCCCCCTCCATCTAGGAATATTCGGCTGGCAGAGGGGGCGGGTCTCTCACGCTACATTACAGCGGGAGGAATGTTTATTTCTGGTCTTTCTTTCAAATCTTCACTCTGGGCTTGGCTCCAACCCCAAGCACTGTTTCCTTAAAAACAATGATTCCTGCTCATCAAAACCGGACAGGTTGAGCTGGGAGGATGTTGTGCTGGTGAGCACCTCCGACGCTCAGGTGTGTAAGAACGTGGCTGATGGGGGTGAGGGCTGAGCCCCCTCTCCGCTCCCCTCGCCCCCCAAGGTACTCACGGGAGGGCCAGGGAGCCCGTGGAACCCGTCGAGCCCGGGTGGTCCGGGGATGCCGTCGCTGCCTTTCAGCCCTGGCACGCCCGGGACGCCTGGCTGGCCCCGCTCACCTGCGGGAGGGGCACGGCATGAGTCTACCCTTCCAGGGCGAGCGGAGGGCGAACGGCCTTAGACCTGCCGCCCGCAGAGACTCACCTTTGGTGGTGATGGTCCTGGAGTCTCCCTTCATCCCTTTGGGCCCGGGGGGACCGACGTTACCAGGGGCTCCCTATGGAAACAGACACACATTTCCTTCTTTCTCCACCCGGGTTGGGCCTCCGAGAAGGCAACGACTCCCGCTCATACAACTTGCAGGCCTTTACCTGGCATCAAGCCCAGAGCCGGGCACACGTGTCCGGACTGCCCTGTGCCACGGCCACCAACCACCAATGGCCACGGGACACTTGAACGGGTCGGTGGAACTCAGATGCTGACTGTACAGTTTTAAGAAGCTTAAGACTTAGGTAGCCACACATGGCTGGATGCAGAACGTAAGAACCTTGCCACCCCAGGCGTGGCCTGCAGGTGGGCAGCCCCGGCCTCCCTGGGAGCTCGTCAGGAAGGCAGCCTCTCAGAGCCCGGCCCGGGGCCGCAGAAACGCTGTCCGCAGTCTTAAGCTCTTTAACTTCGGAGAAGCAACCTCTACCACGACGCCAAGGCTGCCAACTCAACTACAGTTTTGTAGAATCTGGGTAAATGGTAAACCGCCAGGTGTGAACGAGGGATGCTTGTGATCACTCAGTATTGAGCAATAAGAATATTTACACTATGGCTTGTCTTCCTAAGTGAAATCAGGTGGGAAAGAAAAATCACACTTTAGACACAACTCAAGTTGGGGACATTCATATTTGAAGCTGTAAATTCTAGTTTAGGTCTTTCAGTGAGCAGAAATGAGCAGATGAACGTTTATTAGTTAGTTTCAGCACGCCAGAACTCTCGGTTGTGGCGCGTGGGATCTGGCTCCCTGACCAGGGACGGAACCTCGGCCCCTGCACCAGAGTGCAGAGTCTTAGCTGCCTGATCACCAGGGAAGGTCCAGGACGCACTTTAACGTACATGACACGCTAGTCTGGGGCAACTCTTGGTTGCTGGTATTTGCAAGAATATGGAAGCTTTAAGCGCTGGTTTAATTAAGTGGAATGTTTCAAATGAAATGTTCTTTTCTCCTTAAAAAGCCCACAGATACTTGATTTATCGATTTTGTTCTTTGCAAGAAAGGGTGACATTCTCTCTGTCTAGAACAAAGTCTCCCACACAGGCCGGGCGTGACTAGGAGGTGCTGGGCAAGTGGATGCACACACGGGTTCATTTACTAACCGACTTCCATATTCGAGGTGCTCTTGCAGATCCTATCAGTATAGATACTAAACCACAAAAAAACTCTCTGAGGCTTTCCTGCTGCAGATACATAAGCGTACAATCAAACGCAAGATGTGGCTCAGTGGTAAAGAATCTGCCTGCCGATGCAGGAGACGCGGGTTCATTCCCCGGGTGGGGAAGATCCCCTGGAGAAGGGAGTGGCAGCCCACTCCAGTACTCTTGCCTAGAGAATCCCGTGGACAGAGGAGCCTGGCGGGGCTACAGTTGATGGGGTCGCAAAGAGCCGAACACGGCTTAGGACTGAACAACAAAACGCAGTGCCTGGGACGGGTGAGTGCAGGTGTGGGGCGTGCGTGCAACACAGCTGCCGGCGCACAGGCTCCTGGAGGAGTTCAGACACGCCGTGTGCGCACAGTGGGATCCCTGCATCGCGGCACGAAGAACCGAACGCCCTCCCAGTTCCGCCGCTGCTCAGCCGGATTCGCACCGTGCGAGCTCTTTCTGAATGCCTGAGCCACCTCCACGCGCTCAGCCAGGATTCGGAGACGATGCCATTCTTAAACCGGCAGGAAGCGCAGCGCCTACTGCGTCCAGTTGGATGAAAGCGCCCGTCTTCTGGGAAGTCCCAGAGGACGGAGCGGAGTGGGGCTTTGGACCTCATTTTCACCCGCACAGCTCCCTCAGCGGGAAGCAGTCTGAGCAATGACCCTCTGCACCCGCAGCCTGAGGGGCCACAGGCGGCCTGCATCTCGACACCGCGCCAGGTGGTTCTAAGCATCCTTGGCCGGGGTTCCTGAGCAAACATTCCTCTACTGCTGGATATGCAAAATGCTAGACTTTCCACTGTATAAATGTCCCGCAGTTCTCTTTTTAAGTAAAAAAAAAAATAATGGTTTCTTTGTCTCCCCCTGAAATTTGCTTTGAAATCACGAGTGAGTTCAAACCTGCCACAAAGAAAGACCTACTCTGGACCGTCTTTTCTTAGGGTGTGAAATGAGGCCCACTTAGCTGGAATCCACGGGCAGAAAATGCCACACATTCATCCAGAGTACATTCATGATTTACTTGGACGTCTCCCTTTTTATGGAGTGAAGGGAGCCTTCATAAAACACTAAATCTGAAGTATAGATGGGTTTCTTTGAGATACAAGTCACATAAGATTAATTATTTTAAAGCATACAATTCAGGGTGTGGGTGGCGCACAGGCTCCTGGAGGAGTTCAGACACGCCGTGTGCGCACAGTGGGATCCCTGCATCGCGGCACGAAGAACCGAACGCCCTCCCAGTTCCGCCGCTGCTCAGCCGGATTCGCACCGTGCGCGCTCTTTCTGAATGCCTGAGCCACCTCCACGCGCTCAGCCAGGATTCGGAGACGATGCCATTCTTAAACCGGCAGGAAGCGCAGCGCCTACTGCGTCCAGTTGGATGAAAGCGCCCGTCTTCTGGGAAGTCCCAGAGGACGGAGCGGAGTGGGGCTTTGGACCTCATTTTCACCCGCACAGCTCCCTCAGCGGGAAGCAGTCTGAGCAATGACCCTCTGCACCCGCAGCCTGAGGGGCCACAGGCGGCCTGCATCTCGACACCGCGCCAGGTGGTTCTAAGCATCCTTGGCCGGGGTTCCTGAGCAAACATTCCTCTACTGCTGGATATGCAAAATGCTAGACTTTCCACTGTATAAATGTCCCGCAGTTCTCTTTTTAAGTAAAAAAAAAAATAATGGTTTCTTTGTCTCCCCCTGAAATTTGCTTTGAAATCACGAGTGAGTTCAAACCTGCCACAAAGAAAGACCTACTCTGGACCGTCTTTTCTTAGGGTGTGAAATGAGGCCCACTTAGCTAGAATCCACGGGCAGAAAATGCCACACATTCATCCAGAGTACATTCATGATTTACTTGGACGTCTCCCTTTTTATGGAGTGAAGGGAGCCTTCATAAAACACTAAATCTGAAGTATAGATGGGTTTCTTTGAGATACAAGTCACATAAGATTAATTATTTTAAAGCATACAATTCAGGGTGTGGGTTTTTTGTTTTGTTTTTTTTTAGTATTTTCAGAAAGTTCTGCAACCATCACTATTACCTAATTCCAGACCATTTTCATCATCCCAGAAAGAATCGGTCACTCCCATTCTCCCTCCTTCCAACCCTCGGCAACCACCAACCTCCTTTCTGTCTGGAGAGCCCTGTTCTGGACACTTCATAGGAATGGTATCATATAATAGCTGTTCTGCTGTGTCTGTCTTAGCTCACGTAGCGTGAGGACACCTCGCTCCTCTGGAGGGGTGCATGGTGTTGCCTCTGGTGGGGACGCTGCGTCTGGTGCATCCCTTTAGTGCCTGTGGGCACTGGGGCTGTGTCCACTTTCCAGCCAGGGCACGGATGCCGCTGTGAGCGCCAGTGCAAGTCTCGGCGTGGACAGGAGCTCTCAGTCTCCTGGGTCTGCACTTAGGAGGGGACTTTCTGGGGCACGTGACACCTCTATGTTTGACCTTTTGAGGAAGCATCAAGCTGTTTTCCACAACGGCTGCCCCACCTCATGTTCCCACCAGGAAAAGATTTGCGTGTCTCTGGGAACATGCAGCTTTTTTTGAATGGTGCCCTGGGTGCATAAGGGTTGCTGGTCCAGCGTGTATGATTCAGTCAATGAAAGCTGGGCAGGGGGGGCGTGTCAAGGTCGTCTTGTCGGTCTCGTGGTGGGTCTGTCAGGAGCTCTCAGTCTCCTGGGTCTGCACTTAGGAGGGGACTTTCTGGGGCACGTGACACCTCTATGTTTGACCTTTTGAGGAAGCATCAAGCTGTTTTCCACAACGGCTGCCCCACCTCATGTTCCCACCAGGAAAAGATTTGCGTGTCTCTGGGAACATGCAGCTTTTTTTGAATGGTGCCCTGGGTGCATAAGGGTTGCTGGTCCAGCGTGTATGATTCAGTCAATGAAAGCTGGGCAGGGGGGGCGTGTCAAGGTCGTCTTGTCGGTCTCGTGGTTGGTCTGGACTCTCACCTTGAACCCGGAGAACCCGGGGATGCCGTGTGGGCCAGGGTCTCCTTGGCTGCCTTTACTGCCAGGCTGCCCGTTGGCACCTGCAAAGCCCTTGGGTCCCGGCAGCCCTGGGGGGGCCCTGATGAACTGATCTGCACATCTGCAGTCGCCGGCGTCACCTGCAGTGTGGGGGAGACAGGGTGCTGTGCTGTTTATCTGAGATGCGCAGGTACAACCCTCCTGTGGCTCTGCAGGGGGCAGGAGGGCACGGCAGGCAGGGGCTGGGCTGGGAGGACCGCACCGGGAGGATGTGCCCACTCTGGTCCTCTCACCCCTGGGTGGGTGGGGGGCGGGGCTGGGGGGTCTTCTCGTCATCTCAGAACCAGCGGAGGGTGGGCTGTCTCGGGAGGCCCAGCAGTGCCCTGCCCCCACCCCCAGCCTCACCTTTCCTTCCTTTCTGTCCACGAGCCCCTGGGAACCCGGAGGAGCCAGGGAAGCCCCCACTTCCTCTTGCTCCTTTCAGGCCGAACAGAAAACCTGAGGGGAAGACCCACAGGGACGGCACGTCAGCTCAGCCCAGGGCCCGCCGTCTGCTTCCCACGAGGGAAGGTTTACAGCTGAATCTCCCAACAGACGACGACCACCCCCCCACCCCACCCAATTCCAGCCCAAGCGCTCTCAGAAAGACACGGAGACTTCCTTTCTGTGGCCACTGCTTCCAGGGCTGGAAAGACATGCAAACACCTGTGATTTCAGTTTTCCCATTAAAGTCTGGAAATAGACATTTTTACTTTTCAGAAAAGTTCAGTCCAAAGAAGAGTTTCGATTGTTTTTAATCACGTATTTTACTTATGGGTTAAAGTCTTGGGATCACCATGACCTCCGGTTCCCAGAGAGACAAAAACCCAGAGCAAAACCAAACCGTGAACGGCATCAAGGAGAGCTCTTCCCTGCTCTGCCTGGCCTGGAACAGGTGCTCCTGGGCACGCCCCTCCCTGCAGGCCCCAGGGGCGTCCACTCCGGGTGCACACATGTCCACACACGCACACGTGTGACCGTGTGAATAACCTGTGATCCACCCCCTCCCCACCTCCCCCCTCACTAGGATGGGGACCCTTCAGGTGTCCCGCCCGTCTGTAGGGCCCTGACCATTCCAAGCGAGGACATCTGAGCTATCTGAGCTACCGTGTTGAGAAATAGACTCTAACGCTCCGCGTCCCGCTCGAGCGGAGCGCCCTCTCGTGGTGGGAACGAGGCTGTACACTCCCGGGAAGCCCCACGGCGGGGCGCCGGCGCCCAGGGTCCCGCGTGGGTGGAGATGGGCGAGGCCCCGCGCAGGACCGTGCTGGCTGGGCTGGGGAGGGGAGACCCTGAGTCCAGCTGAGGACTCACGAAGCTGGAGATGCCTGTGAGACACGCAGCGGTGACAAGGTGTCCAGTTAACCGCCGGGAGGAGTTTGAGGCTCAGCGCACAGGACTAGGCTAGGGCCGCGCGCGAACACCGCGGCGAGTGCCAGCCCTACAGGCCGGCAGCACCTAAACAGCCGTGGTTGCTCGCCAGCTCTCGCTGCTCACAAACACTGCGAGCTGGCCCTGTCCTTCACGAGGCTGATCACCCTCTGACTCCATACAGACGGCACTTTGCACCAGGCACTCCCCCGCTCCACACTCTCTCGAAGCATTCTGCATTTCAGAGGGAAGGTCGCTGGCAGATGGCTTCAGAAAAAAAAAAGCAAGACCTTCAAGAGGCTATAAAACCTCTCCCTGCTCTTGAGAAAGGGGGGCACAGTTCTCGAGGCACTGGCCTGCTGTGTTTCTCCTTTGCCTGGCAAAAATAACCAGGCAGTCTTTTCTGTTTCCTCCAGACTGTCTCTGTGTTTCTATTCGGCATCTGTGGACAGGGAGCCAAGATTCTGGCAATGGGGACGCAGCTGGGGACAGCTGGTACATCATGGTATCAAACTCTTGTCAAGGCAGGAGTCTGCTGGGTGGAGAGATATCGGCAAGGAATTCCATCCTCCACGGGATGGTGGAGGGGAAGAAGGAAGATCCAGCAAAGGAGCCTCAGAAGCAAGGGGAGAGACAGCGAGCCAGGGAAGAGTGTGTGGAGAGGGTGCCGGCTGGGGGGCTCTGATGGAGCAAACGGTACCCAGCATAGGCCCCATGGGCACTGGAGACCAGGTCAAGAGCTTGTCAGCCTAGCGGTGGACGGAGGGCTGTATGCTATGTCTCCAAGTTCTGATGCGTCAGCAGAAGCTAGTATTACCGGAAGTTATTTAACCATGGATACTTAAGGGGTGCTGGCTTTTAAAATCTGAGACAAAGACACTGTGGGTGTTCTTCACACTGTTTGCAAGTCTAGCCAGAAAAGACACTTTGGGGCTCTCTGAAGGTGCACCTCCCTCCTTCCTTCCTACACTGCCTTTTCTTCATCTGATAAATTAATAATTGCAAGCAAGTCCTAAGAACAGCAGTGAGCCTCTGTGATCTTTCCAACATGACTTTCCCGAAGGGGCCGTGAGAGACCTGGCCGTACCCTGACTTATTCTAGAGCTCAGTGGGACTGTGCCAACAGTCAGTCTGGTTAACCGAGCTGCAGCTGGGGCACCCGATGCTCGGCTCAGAAAGAAAACTGCCTTCATCGTTTGCTTTCGCTGGAACCGGGAAAGACTAAAAATTCTGGTTTCCATCAGTAGCAACACAGAAAACCTGGTGAAATGCAGATAACAAGAAAAGAATCCAACAATTTTGTTCCAGGGGAAAGGCTGGAGAGCTCTGTAGGACTCAAGATCATCAATATTAAATTATGACTGTTCACAAAACTATTTTAAAAGGCCATCATGCTTGACTACTTTTTGTACAGGCGATTGCTTCTAAAACGTGATTTGGGAACAATGTGTCTCATGGGGTAAAATGAGTTTTTCAAGGAGAACTTTAAGTTGTGTGCTCTTAAACTTTTAAGTTGATAAATCTATCAGACACCATTCCATCTATTTTATAAATTCCTTTTTCAGTTAACCATATGGACCAGAAATTAGTTCACATGTTTACAGATGACTTCTGAGTAAGTTGTAGATTTACTAAGTAAGATTTATGAAGCCAGATGGTATGCGTTTGTGTCTTTATCGAAATGGAATTTAGTTACAGGAAGGATATCAAGGTTAGCCTTCAATCACCATCTTTTAAAGAGGCATATTTGTATGCTTTTATTTTTAATACATCATGTTCTGATGCCAAAAAAGGGAAAAAGCAACAGACACCAGTGACTCAGGAAATGTAAGGCTCAGCCATTATCACAGATGGTGCAGGACTGAACATTACTGTCAGGATAATAAAAAATGCTAGTGATTACACCGCTCCAACCACTCGGCAAATTCCAGGGGAATATCTGCACCGAAATTTTCCAAAAGAATCTAAGAATCTGATTTTTGCAGTTGAAGGGAAATGGGAACACAGAACCAGGGTAACTTAGAAGGCAGACTGGAACTGGAGAAGCAACTGCTGCCTTCTCTCCCCAGAGGAGCAGGTACTGACGTGCTTCTCACGCCTCCGAGAGGTTTTCTCAAGAGACAGCAGAGACAGTGGCAAAAGCCTTGTCTCCGAATCTGCCTTTTAGCTGGACCCACGCTCACTGCCGTGCTGGGCTTAGTCGCTCAGCCCCGTCGGACTCTGGGACCCCAGGCCCGACAGCTCTGGGCTCCAGACGCCGTGCATGTCCAGTCTGAGGACTCAGATCGTCCGTCTGGGCCCCTGAGCTGCCGTGTCCTCGGTGCTACAGCCACTCCCGGTGCCAAAGCGTCGCCCCCGGCTCAGCACTGGCTCCGCTCAAGGGGGCCCAGAAGGCAGAGCCTCAAGTCTGCCCCGCGGGGTCAGCCCAGCGCAGGGGGCGTCACGCGGGCCCCTCCCATCTGCACCCGGGATGGCCTGCCACCTCCTCGCCCACCACCCACCACCTCGTCCGCAGAATTATTCAGCAGAAAAACCCAAGTGAGAATGCGGCTGCGCCCAGGCCCCTTTGTCCGGAGCCGGCATGCCCCGCCCTTGAGTTTCCCTCCACTTACCGTCTGGGCCGGGCGGTCCTGGGCGCCCGGGGGGACCGCGGAGTCCTGGCTTCCCATCAGCCCCCGGGGGGCCGGGGTACAGCGCGGGGAAACCCCGCTCTCCTGTGAAGCCTTTGGGTCCCATCTCGCCCGGCAAGCCTCTCTTCTCATCTGAAAACCCAACAGTGAACACAGCCTTGTGAGCACCCTGGGATTCAGCCACGGGACTGCTGTGTCCCAAGACACCCCTGGACCTGTGGTTTAAGGTCCAGCCAGCGACCTAAAGGGAAATGCCGCTGGTATATTTCATTAGCACCGTTCCACTTTAAAAAGCCCCTCTGCCCGCCCCCAGAGGATGGCCTGAGGGCTGTTAGAACGCGGACGCCTGTGCTCCTCCCAGCCAGCGACAGACAGAACCGTGCCAGCAGCGCGTCTAGCTTAGGACACAGCGGCTCTGTGACCACATCCAAACGCACTCGAGATGCAGGCGCGCTCGGGCCAGCCGAAGGGGCAGAGCGCTGGCGAGGGGCGGGCTCGCGGGAGACCCGTGCACGTCTTAGCTTCGAGGCCACGGAAGCTCAGTACCTTCATCTCCGATGGTCGTGCCCGGCCGGCCGGGCAGACCGGGGTCTCCTGGCTCCCCACGGGCTCCTGGCTCCCCGGGGGCTCCTGGGGATCCCGGCTCACCTCTGACACCTGGAACCGAGACAGACAGCCCATGATGAGGACCACTGCCCAGGCCTCGGGGCAGATGCTCACACTCTGGGTGGAGGCATACGGATGACGCCCTGTCCACTGCGTGAGGCTCGTGGGGTCCTGATGTTTTCGTCTGTGCTGGCCCTTCCTTCAGGGAGCTCATTCTTAATTAGATAAAGTTGATCATCTGACTCTATGCAACCCTGTGGACTGCAGCCCGCCAGGATCCTCTGTCCAGGGGATTCTCCAGGCAAGAATTCTGGAGTGGTTGCCATTTCCTCCTCCAGGGGGTCTTCCCCACCCAGGGGTGGAGCCCACGTCTCCTGTATTGACAGGCGGATTCTTTATCACTGAGCCACCCGGGAAGGCTGGACAGGGTTGACAGAAAATTTCTGTAAATATTATAAAACGAGGCAGGCCCAGGACACCGACACAGGGAGGCCTCACAGGGCGGGAGGGCTGTCGGGGAAACTCGGACGTCGAGGGACCACGGAGAACGAGAACAACAGCGGGCAGCATCCTGAGCTCGTGGGTGTGCGGGACTCGAGTCCCGCGGAAGCGCGCCT